>ML374593.1:0-84232 GCA_005239525.1 Nicotiana knightiana | reverse complement strand
ACCCCCCCCCCCCCCCCCCCCCCTTCCCGAGTGCAACCCCGAAGCCAATTCCAAAGAGATTTTGAACGCCCGACATTCCCAAATATAATATGACCACAGATCCAAACAAGCATGTAACCTCCTATAAATGCACAATAAAAGGCAACAACCTAGAATATTACGAGATCGAATCGGTATTATTGAGGAAATTTGGAGAAACTCTATCCAAATGAGCGATGATATGGTACCATAACTTGCCTCCAAATTTCATTGATTCATTTGCTATGCTTGCATATGCCTTCGTTAAGGCCCATGATGGGGTCATCAAGGTCGAGATGAGGAAATCAGACCTCTTCAAATTCAAGCAGAGAGACAACAAGATGCTTAGAGAATTCGTGTCAAATTTCAAGATGAAGCGAATGGATCTGCCCCGGTCGCAGTTGATTGGGCCGTTCAGGCGTTCACTCAAGGGCTCAACCCCCGAAGTTCCGTCGCTTCTTAGAAATTTGAAGCAAAACTTCGTAGAGTACCTGGTGGTTACTTAGACCGATATCCATAACAGGTATCAGCCAAGGATTAGAGACAAGGATGACCAACTGGGGGTCCTATCGGGGCCGGTTTACCCCAATAGAGCAAACGTTAGGTATATAAGAACCATGGACCAAGATTTAAGGCCGGTCAGAGATCGTTATCAGCCAAACAACTCAGACAGAAGAGAAAATAGGCCCAGTCTCCACCAAACTAGGAATGACAGGAGAAGTGACCAAGGACCTAGCAACGGGGGTAGAAGCGGTTTCGACATATCGCTTGGGGGCAGGGAAGCCCCGATATTATCAGAATATAACTTCAATGTGGACGCTACAAGTATAGTATCGGCCATTCGCTGCATCAAGGAGACCAAATGGCCTAGGTCACTTCAGTCCGATCCCGCACAGAAGGATCACAACTGGTGTGTAAATACCATGGTACTCATGGTCACGAGACCGAAGATTGTCGACAACTAAGGGAAGAAGTGACTCGACTATTCAACAACGTGCACCTTCGAGAATTCCAAAGTGAGCGAGCCAAAAATTATTTCAAAATTTTTCAGGGACGTCAACAAACAAATTGAGCAAGAGGAGCCTCAACACGTGATTAACATGATCATTGAGAGAGTGGATATCCCACAAGGGCCAATGATAAAAAGCACCAAGGTTTCTATCATAGGGGAAAAAAGCACCCGGAATTATGTCCTAGAGGGTCCATCTCATTCAGCAAAAAGACGCCAAAGGCATCATCCAGCCTCAGAACTATGCACTTGTAATATCGGTACTCATCAATAGATCTCGAGTTAATCGTGTGCTTGATCCAGGTAGCTCGGCCAACATCATCCGATGGAGGGTCGTAGAGCAATTGGGATTATTGGACCAAATCGTGCATAGTATGAGTATTGAATGGGTTCAACATGGCATATGTGACAACTAAGGATGAAAGAAACCTAACAGTACACATTGTTGGGACTGCCCAGAAAACTGAATTCTACGTGATCGAGGGGGATATGAGATATAACGCCTTGTTCGGGTGGCCATGGGTTCACATATGATGGCGGTTCCTTCAACCCTACATCAAGTATTGAAATTTTCCACTCCAGGAGGAATCAATACGGTCTACGAGGAGAAACCGGCCACAAAGGAGATGTTTGCTATCGAGGAAGTAATCCTGGTGCCCACGATCTCGACATCAAAAAATAGGGCACTGGTCGAAAAGAAGGAAACCAAATAGAAATCAACGATCCTGACCCTGACCGAGCCGAAAAAAAAGAGGAGGAGCACACAAAGAATGAGGAGGATGATTACATTGTCCCGAGATCCTTTATAGCACCCGATGACATCGATGCCACTAAATCGACAATCAAGGAATTGGATCAGATCATACTAATCGAGTACTTACCTGATCAAAAGGTATACCTGGGCATAAGGTTAACTCCCCAGCTTAGGAAAAAACTTATTCATTTCCTTAAAGCTAATGTCTATTGTTTTACCTGGTCCCATAACAGGGATTCTACCAGAGGTGACAACTCACAAATTGAGCTTGGATCCAAATTTCCACCCGGTCAAACAGAAGAGGAGGTTGCAGTCCGAAATCAAGCACGCATTTATCAAAGACGAGGTATCTAAACTTTTAAAAATAGGTTCCATCTGGGAAGTTAAATACCCGAATTGGTTAGCTAACGCAACAGTTTTACCTAAAAAGGAAAACAAACTTAGAATGTGTGTGGATTATAAGGACCTAAACAAGGCATGTCCAAAGGATTCATTTCCTTTACCTAACATCGACCGAATGATCGATGTGACGGTCGGACACGAGATATTGAGTTTTTGTACGTCTATTCCAGGTACAACCAAATTTAGATAGACTCGGGTGACCAAGAAAAGACTTCTTTTATAACTAAATTTGCACCTACTATTATAACGTGATGCTATTTGGGGTAAAAATGTTGGTGCCACGTATCAATGCCCAGTTAATCGGATATTTGAAGAAAAAATAGGGCAATAAATGGAAGTTTATATTGACAATATGTTAGTTAAGTCCCTACGATCAGAGGACCATTTGAAGCATTTGCTGGAAACTTTCGACATATGAGAAAGTACAACATGAAGCTGAACCTGGAGGAGTGTGCTCTCGGGGTCATCTCGGGAAATTTCCTCGGTTTCATGGTATCCAACCGGGTAATAGATATCAACCCGGACAAGATAAAAGCCATATAATATCTCACTGTAGTTGAGAACGTCAAGGAAATACAAAGACTGACCGGGCGGATAGCCGCATTGAGCCGGTTTATTTCGAGGTCGTCAGACAAGATCCACTGATTCTTCTCATTACTAAAGAAGAATAACAACTTCTCTTGAACCCCAGAATGCCAGCAGGCTTTAGAAGAACTCAAACGGTACCTATCGATCCCTCTTTTAATGCACACCCCGAAGGCGGACAAGAAGTTATACCTCTACTTTGGAAATTTTCGAGGTGGTGCTAAGTGGTGTCCTAGTACGAGAAGAAGAAGCAACGCAATTTCCTATTTATTATGTTATTAGAACCTAGGCGATGCCAAAACAAGGTATCCACACTTAGAAAAATCAGGACTCGCCTTATTGAGCGCATCCAGGAAATTAAAACCGTACTTTCAATTTCACCCCATATGTGTCGTGACCTCACATCCACTAATAAATGTTATGCATAAACCCGAGCTCTCGGACCGGCTAGCCAAATAGACCATAGAGATCAGTGGGTATGATATCAAGTACGAACTCCGGACTGCTATAAAATCTCATATTTTGGCAGACTTCGTGGCCGACTTTACGACGATCTTGATCCCTGAGGTTGATAAGGAATTGTTGCTCGCCTCGGGGACTAGCTCGGGGGTCTAGATCTATTCACGGACGGTGATTCCAATGCAACAGAGTCCAGGCTGGGAATCGTATTAAAATTACCTACGGGTAACGTTATAAGGCAGTCTACTAGAATTGTGAAATTGATTAACAACGAATCCGAAATAAGGGTATGATTTCTGGTTTAGAACTGGCTAAGAGCCTGGGGGATAAGGTGATCGAAGCCAAATGTGACTCCCTCCTCATTGTTAACCAAGTCAATGGGACGTTTGAAGTAAATGAGAAACATGTGTGGAGATACTTGGATAAGTTGCAAGTGACCCTACACCAATTCAAGGAATGGACTCTACAACATGTACCTCGAGATCAAAATAAAGAGGGTGATACGTTGGCTATTCTAGGGTCGCCAGTCGACTCCGATGAATTTGACTCCGGAACAATGGTGCAATTGATTAACTTAGTGATAGAAAAAGGTCATGCCGAGATGAACTTAACAAGAATGACTTGGTACTAGAGAAACAAATACATAGAATACCTTCAGAAAGGGAAATTGTCGTCGGATCCCAAGGAATCGAGGGCCCTACGTACTAAAGCTGCTAAGTTTGGCTTGGTCGGTGGAAAGTTATAGCGAAGATAATTCTTTGGGCCGCTAGCTAGGTGCTTGGGTCCGGGGGAGACCGACTATGTAATGAGGGAAGTACATGAGGGTACTTGTGGAAACTATTCGGGAGTGGAATCCTTGGTTTGAAAAGTGATCAGAGCTAGTTATTACTGGAACGAGATGGAAAATAATGCGAAAGACTTTGTTGGAAAGTGCAACAAATGCCAGAGGCACGTACCGATGATTTCTCAACCAGGGGAAATGATTTACCCGATCTTATCCCCCTGGCCATTTATGAAATGGGAGATGTATATCATCGGTCCGTTGCCATAGGCACCCAGCAAAGCCCAATACATATTGCTTATGACCGATTATTTCTCCAAGTGGGTCGAAGCACAAATGTTCGAGAAGGGTCGGGAAAAAGAGGTCATTGACTTTATCTGGGATCATATAATATGCCGGTTCCGGATACCAACCGAGATCACTTGCGACAATGGGAGACAGTTCATCGGCATCAAGGTTAGTAAGTTTCTTGAATTAAAAAGATCTTGTCAACACCCTACCACCCTAGTTTGAGCGGTCAAGCGGAATCAACAAACAAAACTATACTCCAAAACCTGAAGAAGAGATTGACCGACTCAAAGGGAAAGTGGACAGAAATTTTTCCCGAGGTCTTGTGGGAATACTGAACGACTTCAAAGTCAAGCACCGGTGCAACTCTGTTCTCTTTAGTCTACGTCATCGAAGTTCTTATCCCGGTCGATGTAGGAGAAGGTTCCAATACGCTAATGAGATATCGAATAACGAGGCCATGACCACGAGCTTAGACTTATCGGAAGAAAGGCGAGAAGCCACCCTAGTCCGATTAGCGGCCCCAGAAGACCCGAATGGGGAGATACTACAGCTGAATGGCTAACCTTCGACACTTCCAAGTTGGGGACTTGGTATTAAGGAAAGTTACACTACATACCAAGAACCCAATTGATGGGAAACTAGGCCCAAACTAGGAAGGTCTGTACAGAGTCACCGACATAACCGGAAAAAGCTCATATAAGCTCGAGTCAGAGAACGGTGTGCAGCTACCAAATAACTGGAATGTGGCACACTTAAAGCGGTACTATTGCTAAGTTACGAACACAATTTCCTTTGTAGTTTATTACGCTTTGTACTAAGCCGTGTAGGTATTCAGTCGAGGTCAAGTCTGAGGATTAGGTCTAAAATCACGTGTTGCACCCTTTTTCCCTTAGACCGATTCTTTCACGAAGTGGGTTTTACAACAAGGTTTTTAACGAGGAAACAGCAAAACGTGCTACCCTAGTTTTGAATACCGGCCTGAGGCCGGGATTGAAGATAACCCGTATTAGATCAATAGTATTCGAGCCATCATGAACTCGGTCTCAAATACTCGGGGCCCATCACACCCTAAGTCAAGATCATGAGTTCGAAAACTTAGAAGGCATTTTTTATTTGATATTAAAAATCAAGGCTTGAATATTAGAATTAATTGTAAGGGTCAAACGGTCAAACCAACAGTGTCCGTGTAGCTCATTCCTTCTATGACAGAAAGCTTTTGTACGTTCGATTATGTACTCTACATTCAAAGTAATAAAAGAAGTTTTCCTTATATATTTCATCAGTTCACATTTGCACCAACGATATTATCGTTAAGTTACTTAGAACAAATAGTGGGTTCAAAATCCTAAAGTCCACGGGCCTCCCCTAATCGGGTACTACTACTCGTCAATAATCAGACGATTTGGGCTATCAAATCTCGGAGGCACCGAGCCTATTAGGCAGGGCCCAAACATGAAAGGCGATAGACAACTAAAACAGCCCGGAGACGTCCGAGTCCGTACATAGAAAGTAAGGTCCTTACACATGGTTAAAACCAATGAAAGAATACTTCAGACCCGTCCATAAAAAGAGCCACCTTTGGCAAAGAATAATCGTGTCCGATTAAAATATTCAAGTATTTTAAAGACTTCATTTTTATCAGATATTCCGAAGTCAAAGCAACTCGGAGTTGTTATTTAAATCGGGCCTCATTCGGGATTTGGGGGAACGAACACTCTAAGTTATGTCAAATTCTATGCTAAGGTGCATATTTTAAACAAAAAGTTGTAAGCAAACGCTGAAAAATAAAGGACACAATATAGCCGAATGGAATTTTATATATATATATATATATATATAGAGAGAGAGAGAAGCACTATGAAGCGTCCCCAAACTAAAAAAATATGTACAAAGGAAAAAAAAATAAACTAAGGCCTTTTCCGCCTAATGTTCGCCGGAGCCCGACTCATTGCCCGAACCCTCGGTCTTGTATATCTCTTTGACCTTGGCCTCTTTGCCTCTTCGATCTTGGCCATTAGAGCGAACCCCCATGTATGAATCTCCTCGAGGGTCTCTCCCCGGGATAGCCACTTCACGTACCCGACCTTCATTATTATACTGTAACGACCCGATGGGTCATTTTGAGAATTTAAGCTCTATTCGATGGCACAAAGTATTGAACAACTTCACATTGTGTATATAGACCTGCGTGCATGGTTGGATTCAGTTACCGGATGATTCGAAGTCGAATTGGAACAAGGATTATAGTTTTGGAAGCTTAAGCGGTGAAATTTGATCGGAAATTGACTTTTTATGTAAACGGCTCCGGAATAAGTTTTGGATAATGTCAAAAGCTTCGTATGGTGATTTTGAGCTTAGGCGTGCGTCCGGATTTGGACTTGGAGGTCCATAGAGTAATTTGAGGCAATTCGGCGAAAGTTGAAAAATTTTGAAGTTTGGAAAATGGAGTAGTTTGACCACAGTTGACTTTTGTGGATATCGGGGGTGGAATGCGATTTCGATAGTTGGAGAATATCCTTTATGTGAATTGGGACTTGTTTGTAAATTTTGGCGTCATTCCGAGTTGAATTGATAGGCTTCAGCACGAGTTTAGAAGTTTAAAGAATTGGAAGTTCATAAGCTCGATTCATGGTGCGCATAGCTTAGTCGTTCTTTGATGTGATTTGAGACCACGAGCGGGTCCGTGTTAGAGTATGAAACTTGTTGGTATGCTTGGACGGGGTCCCGAGGGCCCCGGGTGTGTTTCGGACGAGTCGCGGATGAATTCCATGGTTTTGGGAAGGTTGAGTTCTGGTGTAATCGCACATGCGGACCTTGGGCACATGTGCGATGGTTGCAGGTGCGATGGAGGAGGCGCACGTGCAGGTGGAGAAGGTCTGGGCAGTCTCTGCAGATGCGGATAGATGGTCGCACGTGCAGCCCGCAGGTGCGGTTCTTGGGGCGCAGATGCGGTCGTGGCCTTTAAGTGAAAAGTCACAGGTGCGGTTAGGTGGACTGCAGAAGCGGGTGCGCAGATGTGCCTTTTTTCCGCAGATGCGAAAGTCCTGGCAGATTCATTTAAGCGAGGGTTGGCTATTTTTCTTCACATTTTGAGTTTTGGACTTCGGTTTTGGGAGCGATTTTTGAGGGTTTTCAAGCAATCCGTTTGGGTAAGTGTTCTTCACCTAGTATTTAATGTATTCCATAATTTTACCTTCATTTTTATCATTAAATTTGTGTTTTGGGTTGAAGAAAATGTTGGTTTTTGAAGGAAATTTCTA
Organism: Nicotiana knightiana; assembly: GCA_005239525.1. Classification (NCBI taxonomy): domain Eukaryota; kingdom Viridiplantae; phylum Streptophyta; class Magnoliopsida; order Solanales; family Solanaceae; genus Nicotiana; species Nicotiana knightiana. The sequence goes on along the minus strand of ML374593.1, from coordinate 76,673 downwards.
AAATGAAAAATCATGATTTGAGGAACGAAATGGTATCGGAATTTGATAATTTTTGTATGGTTGAACTCATATTGGGATGGGTATTCTGATTTTGTAAAATTTGTCGGGTTCCGAGGTGCAGGCCCGGGGGTCGACCTTTGGACCGATTTTTAGAATTTGATAAAGATTGAGGCTTTATGATCCGAAATAGTTTCCTATGTGTTTTATTTATGTTTTGAAGTTGTTTTGGTTAGGTTTGAGCCATCCGAAGGTCTTTTTCCCAAGAAGTTCATTTTAGAGTACCAGATTGTCGTCTTTGGGGTAAGTATCTTGCCTAACCTTGTGTGGGGGAATTACCCCTTAGGATTTGAGTCTTCTATGTTGATTGTAGTCCATGCACGCGAGGTGACGAGTGCGTGCTAAGACTTATTTGTAGAAGGTTGGACTTTTAGGGTTCTTAGGTCCTTATATTCCCTGTGAATGAAGTTGTGTTTGTTAAGATTGAGTCCCTGATAACTAGTTTCATCTCTACCTGCTTAAATTAGAAATTACTTGCTTTTAGATTCACTTTATTGCTTATCTGACTCCTAATTTACTTAACTGAAGGTTTTCCCTCTTCTTCCGTTAAGCTATACTTTCATAAACTGCCTATCTCATTGAGATTAGTATTATCTATCCTATAATTGTTTAGCCTTGATTGGAGTTACGAGTATCTTTTACTGCTTACCCTCATTTGAATTGTTGAATATCTCCCAAATTTCTCAACCTCATAAGGAGTTTAGATAACTTATATCTTAGTCGACTTGTCCTAACTTGGAATTATTCGACTTGTGTTGGCTTGAATATTGTAGATTCGTTTCTACATCTCATTTTCCCTGGTTAGGTTGTTCTCTTTACACTTTGCGTTCTTTACCGTGATTATTCCTTGTGAACGATGTTCTACTTTTTTTTTGTGAATTGAAGTTCTTGTATTGATTTATTCGCCGAACTTTGTATTATTGTCATGGTTGCTTTGTATTTGATGTGGTGATGTACGAGTTTTCTGTCGTGCTATAACTGTTGTCTTTGTTTGTTGCACTGCATATTTAAATTAGGACTACAGACGTATTCTGGGAGATCCCCTTGTACTGCATATTTAAATTGGGACTACAGACGTATTCCGGGAGATCCGCCTGTACTGCATATTTAAATTGGGACTATGGACGTATTCCGGGAGATCCCCATGTACTGCATCTTTAAATTAGGACTACGGACGTATTCGGGAGATCCCCCTGTACTGCATATTTAAATTGGGACTATGGACGTATTCCGGGAGATCCTCCTGTACTGCATATTTAGTTTGGGACTACGGACGTATTCCGGGAGATCCCCCAGCACTGCATATTTATTTTGGGACTACAGACGTATTCCGGGAGTTCTCATGTATTGTATGATAAATTCGGAACTACGGGACGAGATCGTGTTAGATTTTATTAAAGGAACTATGTTTGAAAGACATTTATTTGGAAAGTCCTTTATCTTGAATAAAACTATGTTGAAGTATATTTCTTGGAAAAGTATATTTGAAAAGCATTTATCTTGATTAAAACTATGTTCGAAGTACATTTCTTTGGAAGAGTATATTTGAAAAGCGTTTATGTTGAAGAAAAATATGTTTGAAGGACATTTTCTTTGAAAAAGCATATTTGGAAAGCATTTATCTTGAAGCAAACTATGTTTGAGAGGAATTTCTTGGGGAAGTAGATTTCAAAGAATTTTCCATTGAAAAGGATTTTACCTTAAAGCTTTCAATATATAATAAAAACTTACGGGTGAAAGTTCACACTCGAAGATTTTGACCAATTTATTAGGATTGTTGGCTTGAGTTACTACTTTCCCTTATTATATTGTGGTTTTCGGACTCGAGTTGTGTTCCCGTCCATCCTTCAGTGTATTATTTCGGTGATCCGTTGTTGTTTACTGTTTTTCCTTCCTTATTGTAGTCGTGCTGTTGATAGCCATATTGTGTAGCTAATAGATAGAGGTTATGTTTGCGTTATTTTCTGTACTTATGCTTGTTCAGTTTATTAGACCAGTGGGTGTCTTGACTAGTCCTCGTCACTACTTCACTGAGGTTAGTCTTGATACTTACTGGGCACCGCTGTGGTGTGCTCGTACTACGCTTTTGCATATTTTTGTGCAGATCCAGGTATTGATCGTTAGTAGTTGTGCGGATTCTTGCTGAGGAGACTCAAGGTAAACCTGTCGTCGCGTTCGTAGGCTTCAGAGTCACCTTCCTATTTTGTATTTACACTGTTTTTACTTAATTCCAACACAGTTGTATTTAGAAGTTGTAGCAAACTCTGTAGAGCTTATGACTTGTACTACCGGGTTTTGGGAATATGCTCATGTATAAAGAATTATTTTTGATAAAATATTATATTTTATTTATTATTGTTGCTATTCCATGAATGTTAAGCTTACCTAGTCTTTAAGACTAGGTGCCATCACGATACCCAACGGAGGGAAAATTTGGGTCGTGACATATACGAGCCTCGGCCACCTCCATATCATTCTTATATTGAGACAACATATCTTGGACATCAGAGGACTCGTTCGAAGCTGCCTCTAACTTGGAATTCAGTGTGGTGTACTCCCGGCCAAGGGCATCCCATTTTGAGACGGCTGAGTCCAGTTGTGCTCGAAGCTCATCATTCAGCCGAGACCATTTTTCGGCTTTATCCTTCATCACCTCGAACTGGTCCTTGGCTGATTCCAAATCCTCTTTGCTGGCCTCCTTTTCCAAGGCTTGGAGGTCCGTCTTTCTCCTCAACGCCTCGGCCGAGGCTTTGACCTAGTTCATTCCGGCTCGGGTTGGAGAATGGGAAGGTCCTTAAGGGCCTCATCTCTTTTATCACTAAGGGCTTTGTACATTTCCTTCTGCCGGACCTGCTCCTTGATCTCAAACTCGAGGTGACCCACCTCCAACCGAGACCGATTGAAGCTCTCATGATGAAGTAACAAAGCCTGAGGAATAAAAGTGATGAAATTATTAAAATATGCTAAGGCTAAATGAACCCTTTTTAAGGGATATAAGGAAAGGGAAACATACCCTGTTCAACTTATGTTGTGCCTCGTTGAAAAGGCTCGACGCATCCATCTTTGCTGGGTTCTCTTCGGTCACCAAGCAACGAAGTTAGCTGGCTACGCTGATCGGCCCAGACAACACCCTGGTATCTGCCGAGATCGTAAACATGGCCCTTCTCTTGCGGTGTGAATCCACACTCGGAGCTGGGAACTGCTTCACCAGCTTTGGGCTCGAGCTTGACCCACCCGACTCTGGTAGCACGTCCTTCTTCGGGATCTCCAGGTGGACAAACCCGGAGTAGTCCTCCAGTGCATCGATGTCCATTCCTTCAAAGAACAGGTTGAGGGCCTCATCCGCGACACGTGATGTCTCGTTCGGCTTTTCTTTAACAGTCAGGGCCTTGTCAAATAGAGACTCAGTGTGGGACGGTGACTCCGAAATGTCAATATCGTCGGCGGCTTCTTTCGGAGCCGTAGTAACTTCTCGAGAGACCGCATCCACATGTTTTCCCTCGAGCTCCCGAGCTGAAGAGATTTCGGCCTTACACTCGCTTTCCTCCGGTGCCGCCTGTTCTTCTACAGTGATGGACGGCTCATGGGAAACAAACTCCATGTTGTAATTTTTAGGGTAGTCCCTGAGCCGGTAAAGGAAGTCGGGGTCTGGTACCCTGGCCCGAGTACTTTTTTTGCTGCTCTTTCGGACCTTGACCCTCTTTTTCTTGGCCTCGGCGTCCACATCCGCGAAGCCAAAAAAAACCCTCTTTCTTCTCTTCTTCTCCTCCTTCTTCATAGCAACCTCGGTGGCAAAATGTCCCGAAGCGGAGGGTTTTACAGATGGGGACGGAGCCTCGTCCTCGTCCATTTCCTGTAGCTTGGTGGTCTAGGGAAAACCTATAGAAGAAAGAAAGGGAATTAGCCAAAACAATAGTAGAACAATAAGGAAATTCAATTGGGGGATGAGGGATACTCACCACGGGAACGGGCCTCCAGTTTGACTTTTGAGAGTTTGTGCGACTCGCGCTCGGAGTACGTTAATTGCTTACAGATCTCCTCAACCCTCTCCTTGAAATGAGGTACTGGATTAGGGACTCAGACGATCGTTTCATAACAGGAAAATTTAGGCGATGAGAAAGAATAATAAAAACAAAGAACTATTTTAACTACTTAAGGGAAGAAAAAATTATATATTGAGTTCCGCTTCTCAGGGAACGATATGAAATCGTAGGGAATGAGATCCCGGTCTTCACCCGAACGAATATTCAATTCCAGCCCCGGTCTTTGTCTTCGTCAATGCTCGATAAGGGAGCCTTCTTTGCCCGTCGGGCAAGCTTGATCAACCCCCATCGCAAGATTCGGGGACCGTTGATACAGAGTAAGTGGTCAATAGTGAACCAGGGCTCTTCCGTGTTATTAACAAAGTGACGAAAGAGAATCATGATCCTCCAAAAAGATGGATGGATCTGCCCGAGGCAGACCTCGTACCTTTTACAAAAGTCGAGGACCACCGGGTTCACCGGGCCAAGCATGAAGGGGTACGTATAAACGCTTAAGTACCTCTCCACGTGAGTTGTAATGTCCTCGTCGGGACTAAGGATGACTATTTCCTTGCCTTCCCACTTGCTCTTCTCCCGGACTGTTAGGAGTGTATCTTTGGTGATAGAGCAGATATACCTCCACACCTCCTCACCACAATCCCCATGTTTGGAGTCCTTCTCAACCTTAAAATCGTTGTCTATGGAGCAGCCTCCGGGAATAAAGTCTTTAAGGGGAGGTTCCGGGGCCGCTACCGATAAGGTCGCTCCGACATCCGTGGCCGGAGAGGGGGAGGGCAGTTGAAGGGGTGGTATTCTAAGGCACATATTTTGAGGTTTTCGCCATCGAATTCTGATAATATGAATGTTTGAAGGCGGATATGAATATTTGAAGATGAGTATGAAGATGTGAAGGTCAAACTCGAATATTCAAAGACAAAATATGAAGTTTTGAAGATGGGAGATGAAGGAATGAAGATGTGAAGAACAAGGTATGAATGTTTGAAGGAATTATGAGCAAGTAAAAAGTTCGGGGGTGGGGTGGGGGAGGGTAACTTAAGAAGATCTGAAATCGGATAGTAAAAAAGTTAAAAAAGAACCGAAGCTTTTATAGGAAGGAAGTAATTAATGTGTGACGTTTCGTATTTGAGGACGGTCAACCAGCGTCTGACACATGTCCGAAGTCAGAACGACACGACTGATGGGACATTTCACTGACTTGTCGACCCGATTGTAACGTACAAAGGAAGGAACCAGGGTCAATTAATCACTTCTCGTCGTTTCGATAAATCTGCTCTTTGAAAGTGAGGGGACTATCTGCGTGCGGGTAAAATCAGGGACAAAGTAACCCCCGATTTCCTAGTAAAGAAACAAGAGAGAGGCACGATATGACATGACCTCGAGTAAAGCCGAGGGGTTTCACGTATCAGAGCCCTGGGGAGGACGAATGGTGCACCCGTGACTGAATACGACTGAGCTTTGGGTCAGAGCAGAGTGAAGGAACGAGATTAAGGGAAAGGACCGTTAGACGAGATAATTAGGGAACTGCAATATCTACCCTCTACCGGATGTTACAGTGCGAATCCCGCCCGATATCAACTGCAGATCAACATTTACTGGAGGGAGAATTTTTTTTACCCTATTTAGGCATGTACTAGGATTGAAGCTCCCCTATTATATAAAAGGGATGGACCTTTTTATTTTAAAACCACTGTTGGCACGTTTATCAAAGTAATAAAGTTTATTTTTGTTCTTTAGTTATTATTCATAGTGTTCTTCAGCTGCTTAATCATTTGGTTGCAACCGAGCCCGTCTCGAGGGCTCGACCGAGGTCAATTTTCAATGTTCATCTAAAAGCCAGGCTTAATAGTTCATCATGTTTGGTCAGATCATTTTGCTTCTCTTTACTTTAACTATTTTTCTTTCGTCGATCATCCATGTTAAATTAAATCACGTATTCTTTAACCGGATACAAATTTAAGTGTTACTAGTTTTAAGCAAGATATTTTTCAGAATAATATTATTCGTCGTACCCTATTATTTTATCGAAAAAGGGCTAAAAGCATCCCTATCGTATGCTAAATGGTTTATAAAAATCTGTCGTCCACCTTTTGGTCCAAAAATACCCCCACCGTTATTTTTATTGCTAAAAATACCCCTCAATTTAATGACAACATATATGGGGCCGACTTTTAATGTGTTGGCAGCATTTTATTAGGCCACGTGGCTCTTCATCTCACTTCATCAATATGGATATGATAAACCTGTCTTTTTTTTTGTGACCCGCACCATTATTTTACTCGCTTCATTGTCTAATAATTATTTTTTTTGCATTTTTCCTCTCTTTGATAGGACGGGGAATACAGAGAAACCACAAACCAAAAATCTCGCCAGAAACCTCAAGTAAATTGACTCTTTGAACCCCAACTCAAAAAATTATTGATTGGTGGTAAAGCAAGTTCAGATCTTGTTTTGAAGAAGGTCGAGATGTTTGGCCTTGCGGTGGTGCATTTTTTTTTAATAGTGTTGTGGGTGTTTCGTTGGAGGAAACTGGCTAGCTTTCGTAATGGTTACATATATGTTTTAATGTCTAGTTTTGAGGATTTTAGAAAACTAAGATCCGAAGGAAAATGGGTGGCTTAGATGGCTGAAACGAGATGGTGTTTCAGAGCTACTGCACAGTGGTTCGTCCAACTGTTTTTTTATGGTTGTTCGGGGCATTTTTCTGCGGTTTCGCGCTTGTTTTGGGGTAAAAGGGTTATTTTTAGGGCTGATTTTGGGTAGAAGGAAAGGGTAGGGTGGCACCTTTAGGATAGGAAGAATTGCAACGGGGTGATGGTTTGTGAAGTGAAAAGTGAGAGGAGTGAATTGAAAATATTAAAGAATGAGAGTGAATTGAAGGGGGTTGGGGGGGTTAGGTTGGTGGGCTGGATGATAATAATGAGAAAAAAAAGAAGAAAAAATTGAGCAAGTCAAACAAATAGGGCGGGTAAAAAAATAAGGTTGGTTTATGATACCCATATTGATGAAGTGAAATCAAGAGCCACGTGGCCTAATAAAATGCTGCCAATACATTAAAAGTCGGCCTCGCATATGTTGTCGTTAGTCGTCGGGGCAATTTTGACAATAAAATTAACATCCTATAGATTTTCAGACGGACACATGGACGGAGTTTTTATACGATAGGGGTATTATTAATATTTTTCACTTTCCAGAAACGTATAGAAAAATAAATAATACTCCTAACACCTTGTTTGGATGGTTGTTACCCGTTATATCGTATCGTATCATTATTATAATTACAATATTTGTTTTGATTGTTACTTAAAATCCGTTGTATTGTATTATTAAATCAATTGTTACGTAACAACGAAAAGAGCCATTTTACGTAACGGCCGATTTGGTGTGGTCGGATCGTTACGTATTTTTTCTTTCCAACTATACCCTTATTTATTACTTATTAATCCTACTTTACCCTTTTCCTTATTTTATTATTTTAACTCCTAGTCCTACCTAAACCTACTGTCTTCGTCATTCTCCCATAAGAACTTGGTTTGTTCTGCCGCTTTTATATATTAGGATTCTTCCATTGTTCTACTTTTTGTATTGCTAATAATTGTTAACTTTTTCTTTGATTAGGTTTCTGGTCTTGTTTTCAAGATACAAGTGCTTTTCTCTCCTTTTTTTTTGGGTCATATATTAGGAAAACTTAGATTGAACAACGTGACTACTAAGGTTGAAGATTGCATATTATACTCCAATTTTCTTGTTCTGATTTGTTGCACGACATTCTAGGAAGAATAGAACATAACTAACTGTTCTTCTAGTATATTTCGCTATTGATTTTGACGAACTGGTCTAACTTAGTTTGTTTCATGCTTCTAACAAAGAAAAATATGATTCAGAGACCGTATCATCTTATAACCTAATAAAGAAAAATTAGAAGTATGATCTATGCAGATTCATTTTTTACTTTTTTTGGCTAGCTTTTGTCATAATTTGTGTAAAATATAGTGCGTGTATTTAGTGAAGATTTGTCCATCACTTCTTATTCTTCACATTAGAGACATATATACTGAAAACAAGTATTTTAAATATGGCTAAGGTCTAGCATCTTGGATCTGCTATTTATTTCAAATATTTTATTTTCTAACTTAATTTATTGACGAAGATCTCATTCAATTTTGTTATAGATGGATGATCGGAATAATCAAAATAATAGGCAAATATCACGTCAGTTGAGCTCTTTAGCCGCATATGCTACTTTCTTAGTTGTTATATGGTTTTGGAATTATGCATGCGAAATTGAAAATGATCGACGTACGATCACACATGATTTACGAATTGAAGGAAAACGAGTCAAACGTGAATTAATGAGTTATTTATTATCAACTGGACTCTGTCGTAATATCTTGAGAATGACCCCTTCAGCCTTTATCGGTCTATGTGAGATATTAGTTAGAGAGGGTGGTCTTAGACCAACACTTCGAACTACCGTTGAGGAACAAGTTGCAAAAACACTTTACCTGTTAGCACATAATGTGACAAATTGTGAACTGGCTTTCTTCTTTCGTCGATGGTGAATCAGTTAGTCGTCATTTCCATACTGTCTTGAGAGCTATCTTGGCGTTATATGAAAAATTTATTAAACAACCCCATGACTTTCAAGTTCCTTCTGAAATTGCCAGCAGTCAGAGATTCTACCTATACTTTAAGGTGAGCACAATTATAATTTTTATTTAAGTTTTAACTAATGCCAAGATTGCTTCGCATTTTAAATCATGAACATAATGTCAGGATTGTATTGGTGCAATTGATGGAACATACATACGTGTTAAAGTTCCACAAAGTGAAGCACCTAAATATCGCGGGAGGAAAGATTATCCAACACAAAATGTCTTGGCTGCATGTACCTTTGATTTAAAATTCACATATGTTTTAGCTGGGTGGGAAGGGACGGCATCTGATTCAAGAATCATGAAAGAAGCACTAAACAAACAAGACCCACTAAGGATTCCAGAAGGTAAATATTACATAATATTTATCTAAGCGTATATAAGTTATGTGATGAATAAATAGTTAAAAATTTTATCTTTTTATCTTTAGGAAAATATTACCTTGTCGATGCTGGATTCATATTGAGAAGTGGACTTATTACGCCATACACGGGGGAGCGATATCACTTGAAAGAGTACTCAAGAAATCCACCTCAAAATTCTCGTGAATTATTTAATCTGCGACATGCATCTTTGCGTAATGCTATTGAACGAGCATTTGGAGTTCTTAAAAAGAGATTTTCAATAATTGCTAGTTTTACAGAGCCATCATATGGTGTTGACACCCAAAAACTTATTATATTTGCATGTTGTGTTTTGCACAACTACTTGAGAGGTGTAGATCCAGATGATTGGTTACCTGCGGAGGTTGATGCAGAGATTATTAATGATACAAATGTGCTTGAAGAACCTTCAAATAGCAAGGAAAGCAATGAGGAGTTTAAGAAAGGAGAGTCGATTCGAGATCACATAGCAACTGACATGTGGCTTGATTACCTTGCTTAATTTCCTAGGAAGTAAAACTCAAATGAATATTTTCGTGACTATTTGATTGATTTGTGCTAAGTAATTTCTATATGTTATTTTTGAATTATAGACCGTATGTATTGCAGTTTTCTTTATTTTATAACTCTTATGAGTATTTATGTGTAATTCAATTTTATTGAATCTAATTTTTTTGATTCATCTTAATTATGTAGTTGCCAATATGCCGAAAAGGTCAAAGTCATCCTCAAACAATATAAATGTTTCAGATAACAATTCTGTTTGTGTTTGGTCAAATGCCATGGACGACGCCTTAATTGATGTATTTCATCATCAAAATATACTTTGTAACAGAGTTGGTGGAACCTTCACTTCACACGCACTGGATAATATAGTGAATGAGCTACAACTAAAATTTTCTGGTAAAATTATTAACAAAGAGAGAGTTCACAATCGAATGAGATTAATTAAAAGACAAGTTGGAAAGTGCTATGACATGTTTCAAAATGGGATGAGTGAGTTTGCATGAGATCCCAATACAACTACATGAAATGCTGAATCTGAAGTATGAGATCAATGAATTCAGGTAAGTTCATATTTATTAGTCTTGTTCTTATTTTTCATGCTTTCTTTATTAATTAATATATGTTGTACTTTTTATATGTCGACTAAGCCAGAAGCTGCTGAATAGAGGAACAAGCCGATTAGAAATTATGATAAACTAATGGTGCTATATGGAAAAGATAGGGCTACTGGAAAGCATACCGAAACTGAATCAGACATGTTGAAAAGAAGTGCTCACAATAATTCGAGAAGATCAAGTACTGCTTCGTTGACCATTGATGAGGTAGATGAATTAATTTCTATGAATACTGCCTCTTTAGAGAACACTGAGAAAGATGGGCAAGACGAGCAAGAGCAAACAACTCCCATAACGCCTAAATTAAATGCATATTCAGAGGCACCAATTTCTAATAAGAATAAAGAGCCAAAACAAGATCATATGGCTGATATGTTGAGAGGTGGGATGGATAATTTGGCCAATGTCATAAATCGCTTATCAACTATGCCACAAACTCCAGAGAGTGAGATACACCAGCTGGTGAAGGAGATGGATTTGGAATCGCATTTGGTCCCAAAAGCTTATATATTTCTTTGCCAACATGCAGACTTGTGCCGCACGTTAATTGAATGTCCATGGGAAGAACGCAAAATTCTTTTGTTGACCATGATGTCGATTGCCAATTAAGTTAGATTAATATTATTTATATTTATATTATTATAGCTATTAAGAATTTTATAATGCTGTAGAATGCTTGGTTATTAGAAGATATTATATCATGCAATCAACTTTTGGATTATATACAAATGCTTGTTACTAGGAAATATTATTCACGATCTGAATTTTAAATGATGTGTACTTGGTATAAAGTCTACAGGAATCTATGTTGATATAGCGTGGCAAAACCTTCATCGATTGTAATGCTAAGAAAGATATACAATTTTATAGTCTTGACTACTCAACGTTTTTGGCTGATCTAGACTGCGTTCTTTTCTTATAAAAACAGAACTTCTTTTTTATTAACTTCACTAGAATTTGTATGAATTGAATAACTTTGTGCGTGTATATATATATATTAAGACATAACTGGTGATAAATTAGTCTAAAGCAGTTATCTTAAACTACTTTATGAGTTATTATTGATAAAATCTAAAGTTTACTGCATTTAAAGGTGTTTTAGTAAATTTATCGGTTACAAAACATTACCATACAGTCAAACTAAATAATAAAATAATACAATCTATCCAAATATTATATCCATAAAATAATATAATACAATAGGATAGCATAAGATACGATACGTTATGTTTGGGTAACAACCATCCTAACAAGGGGTAATAGAGTCTGAAAATAAATGCTCCTCCTAGTCCACAACGAATCCCATTTGGGTTGGGAGATGGTATATTTGATTCATTTCCTTAAAAAGGCAGCCTAGTAATAATCCGAGGCCTAAATAGTTCCAACTCCCCTGTTTTATTGAAAACATCGGATTTGTCTATGTAAGTGATGTCGAATGTTGTTGTATCCGACTCTCACGAACTAAAATCTTTGTCAATTCTCTCCTTTCCCCCCTTTCTTCTTTCCCTCTTCTCTCAGCCCCGTGGCTCATTCCAAATACTAACGAACAACATCCCACTTGTTACTGTAACTTCCGATCAACAACTTTGTACGTCGTGAATAATCGAACTATGCTCTGATCCTATTGGAACCGCAAATTTCCTGTTTTCTGAGATCCGTAAGATTTCTATTCTCAGTACGTATTCTTCATGTTGATTTCTGCTTCTTTTCTCTCTACGTGAGTGTATTTTTTTTCCTTCTTCTTCTTTTTTCTTTTCTTTTGGGTGCTTATTCATTGAATTACTAAATAGTCAGTCAATTCTTGCAAGAATATTCTGTTTCCCAAGTAGCAGTTGTTTCCTAGTATTTCAGGAATTAGGACAAAACTTGTTTTCGGTTCTTTCTTTTGTGCTCGTGATGTGAATGCTGCTCTGTTGAGATCTTTAAGTAGTTCTGATATAAAAGAAACAATTGTTATTTCTTGACTTTTATATGACGTTGGATAAGTGGATATTAAAAAATCCTCACAAATCGAATAATATAGTGCTACTTTTAATTGAATATACTAAATTGGAACCCTGTGCTTTCTTTCCTCTTATGAGTTACATAGTTACAATGACATCTATTTGAATATTGCAAATCAAGCACATTTACTTGTTTATTACTTCCCTTTTTTACTTGTATATATTAGGATGTTTGTTGTCTTGACAACATGCAAGTGCTTGTATATTAAGGCTTACGGGTTAGCAAGGTTGCGGGAGGTAGAGCGCGTGTGACAGTTGCTTGCAATGAGATGTTGTTTGTGAAAATGTGAATTATTGGTCCTCTATTAAATGACACAATAGGTAAGGAGCTCGGCAACAATGTTGTCAAAAGCTCATTTGAGGCGCACTTAAGCCCTGAAGCTCAAAAAAGCTCATGGTATGCGCTTCGCGTCACTCAGGCTGCACTTCAGTGTAGACAAGGCACTAAGGTGTGCGCCTTATTGCCTATAAGTTCTATCTTGAATAAAGCGACATAAAACAAAAAATTTGTTTGGCAAAAAGATATATTAATTGTTGAGGAAATCATTATGAAAGAAATTGCCACTTTTTTCTTGCATTACATATATATTTTACTTTTTTTCTTCGTTGCGCCTTTTTTAACTAAAACCCTCACTTTAATTGCGCTTTGCGCTTAAAGCCCCGATATACTTGGACCGCTTTTTAACACTTTTGGCCTTTGACAACACTGCTCGGCAAGATGTCATATATCTAGTGAGGGTAGAAGGTGTAGACTGCACGCAAGTTACATTTTGTTATGCAGACAAGAAGAGGGGCAGTACCTCCATAGAAAAATAACAAACAGAGGAAGAGGGGTATGCTCATGATGTAGTGGCAAGTGCAGCACTAATCATTAACTATGACTGATAACACCTTTCACCTTAAAATGCAGTGGAATTGAATCTTGGTAATTTAAAAACTCCCATGCCTTGATTATGTCAGTGTTAAACAATGGTCTGAGAATTACTTCTTACCTGACTGTATTTCTCAAACCAAAATTTGTTTGTTGATATGGGAAGGTACAGGGACGGGCTTATTATCCATCGAGTTTCAAACCATGCACCATTATTCCTTGGGGATTTCTTGGTTACCAAAATAAATGGTTGATATGGGGTAGTCAAACTCTTCATCTACATCCTTAATGATTACTTTCCATGAAAACTATTGAGCATTATTTTCTCTCATTGTTTCCATGTCATTTGAAATCCATAATACAATTCCAGATCAATCATGGCAATAAAAGGAAATCCAGGAGATAACAGAAGCCGAGGCCCGTTGCCAATATTTGTTGTAGTTGGACTTTGTTGTTTTTTCTATCTTCTAGGAGCATGGCAAAGAAGTGGTTTTGGGAAGGGAGATAGCATAGCTCTTCAGATGACAAAGAGGGCAGAGGACTGCAGCATCCTCTCCAATCTAGAATATGAAACTCATCATGGTGATCAAAGCGGTACAATTGATGATCCCAAGCTAGAAGTCAAGCAGTTTGAGCCTTGTGGTGAGCAATATGTCGATTACACACCGTGTCATGATCAGATGCGAGCAATGACATTTCCTAGAGAAAATATGAACTACCGGGAGAGACATTGTCCTCCAGAGGAAGAGAAGCTGCATTGTCTTATTCCAGCCCCAAAAGGATATGTGACTCCTTTTCGATGGCCGAAGAGTCGTGATTACGTACCCTTTGCAAATGCACCACATAAAAATTTAACAGTTGAGAAGGCAGTGCAAAACTGGGTCCAATTTGAAGGGAATTTATTTAGATTTCCAGGTGGTGGAACTCAATTCCCACATGGGGCAGATGCATATATTGACCAACTTGCTTCTTTGATCCCAATGGACAATGGTACAGTTCGAACTGCATTGGATACCGGTTGTGGGGTGAGTAGAAGCTTGTCAATATATTCTTATCTTTTCACTAGCCGTCTTTACTGCTCTAATCTGGATGCACTTACTCTCGGTTTCAGATGATTTAGCTGCTGCTTTTTCTTTGCGTTATCTATCTGATAGTTGTACTCTTTGGTTGAATACTTTACGTTTACAATATCAGTTAAGATTCATTTTCATGACAGCTGGTAGTTTGTACAGTTTTGCATTATTTTCTTGGTTTCCTCTTCTTTTGTGAGGTTAAAGCTGTTACTTTTATTGCTGTTTCCGTCATAATGATGTATGTTTCTACCCCAATTCAATCTCTTAATGTTTGACCAATGGCATATGGCATCTTAGGTTGCAAGTTGGGGTGCATACCTTTTCAAGAAGAATGTTATAGCCATGTCATTTGCACCAAGAGATTCACATGAAGCTCAAGTCCAATTTGCTTTGGAAAGAGGTGTGCCAGCCGTTATTGGTGTACTTGGAACCATAAAATTGCCATTTCCATCAAGGGCCTTTGATATGGCTCATTGTTCACGATGTTTGATTCCATGGGCTGCAAATGGTGAGCATCTTTTTCTGGATCTTTTTGTTCTCCGTGGTCTTCTTAGTCTAATTAGAAATCTGATAAGGCAGGGGATTGCTCCACTAGAAAGATGCCGCCTATCTTGTTAGGCATATGTGCTTTTCATTTAATATTCTAGGCTCTTCTTTTGGCGTGTATATGATACCTTGGCATTACAAACTAATTGGTATTAAGACTTAGTTTTTGTTGTAACATTTTTATTAGATCTGGTATTTGTGGATCTTTTTCACTTGGTGAAAGATTTGTCTGTTAGTGTACGGTAAATATGATATTTAGAGAACCTCTTCTTCTGGAGAAACCCTTGTTTACCTTGAAAGACATAATTTAATATTAGAAAAAATAGACCCGAGTAGAGCGGAATGGATATACAATATTCATATAGTAGACTCCTACTAGTAATCAACTTAGCTCAAGTCATCCTCAAAAGAGATATGCTAAACACAGGCTTTTATTATGCACGTCTTTTCTTGTATTTGTGATGCATGTTCTTTTGGTAATTTAGCAACCATTTCCAGCACCAATTGCCTACCCAGGATAATCCTAGATTGATTATCCCTTCCCATTTTGGATTGCCAAAACAGTTTTCACTTTAAACTTTCCAATGAAAACTATCCTATGCTAATAAGCCATACGTTCCCCTTAATTAAAGAATACACATTTTTTAGTCTCATTTTAGAAACTTTGCAAGTCAAATAAGATATTTTAATTGTACTGTACTTAAACATACATTTGTACCTAGTCAACAACTTTCATAACGTGCATCTACATGCAAAGCATGTCTTTCTTTTTCCTTTTTTGGGTTTCCTCCCTTGGTGTTAGAGAAAGAACTTTAGGAATAAGGAATGTGTTTTTGGTTTTGATAAGTCTTATTCTGAAAGAAAATTGTGCATGTGGACGCTGATGAGGACTGGAAATTTACTCTATTGGCTGTTTCTGTATTTTGGAATTTTTTAATTACGTTCTTCCTTCAATTATCTTTTATTACTTCTGAGCTACTCTTTTAAGGTGGACTGTACATGATGGAAGTGGATCGCGTGCTCAGACCAGGGGGGTACTGGATACTTTCAGGTCCTCCCATCAACTGGCGGACTAATTATCAAGCATGGCAACGACCTAAAGACGAGCTGGAAGAGGAACAAAGAATGATTGAAGAGATAGCTGAACTTCTCTGCTGGGAAAAGAAGTACGAGAAAGGTGAGATAGCAATATGGAGAAAACGAGTAAACAATGAGTACTGCAGTGAACGAGATTCTCGTGTAACTCTATGTGAATCCTCGAAGTCAGAAAATGTCTGGTAACTTCTTGCACCTTATAATATTATTCATCAAAATTGCGATTCTCAAATGGCCAAATAAATGAGGATTTTCTTATCCTTTATTGTATTATTCAATGGATGCACAAAGCTGTAATGGCAAGCATAATTGAAGTTATTATAGAGGACCCTTTTAATGATTTTTGTCAGTCTCTTTATGTAAAGTTTTTGGTCTTAAGATTTTGAGTGGCAGTGATGGTTGATTATGATGTGGTATGTTTAGTAGTCAAAGGGGATACTATAAGTTCTTTTATAATATATTTATTGTTATTTTTTTGTTGCCTTGTCCTGTGTCTCATCTTCTATGACCAAGCATGTCATATACCTACAAGCACTTGCTGTTCCATACCAAAATCGTTTCATTCCCTTCTTATAGTGAATGTGAGATGTTGGAAACCACAAAATGTTTGCTATAAAATATGGGTTCAACAATGCTTCATTAAAAGTTCTGAATTGCCTTACTTTTCGACTATAAATGGGAATCTGACGATTTTGAATTCTCTATGACTTTGGTGATGGAGTTGTTGATCTCCATCTGATTATGTGATATTAAACCAATATATTGCTATAGGTATAAGAAGATGGAGGCATGTGTAACTCCGTATCCTGAAACAACCAATTCTGATGAAGTTGCTGGTGGAGAGCTCAAGCCATTTCCAGAAAGACTTAATGCTATTCCTCCAAGAATAGCAAGTGGATCTGTTCCTGGAGTCTCTGTTGAATCATTCCAGGAGGACAACAAGTTGTGGAAAAAGCATGTGAAAGCTTATAAGAGAGTTAACAAGTTCCTTGACACTGGGAGGTATCGCAATATACTAGATATGAATGCTGGCCTAGGAAGTTTTGGTGCAGCGCTAGAGTCACCTAAGCTGTGGGTTATGAATGTTATGCCAACTATAGCTGAAAGCAACACTCTTGGCATATTATATGAACGAGGCCTGATTGGCATATACCATGACTGGTAACTATATGAAGCTCTCTCATCTTTTTTCATTGTTCTCTAGCATCAGTTCCACCTTCTTTTCATTAATTATGGATGGTAAGTTGTAAAAGAATTAGTAAAAGAAAAGAATGTTGTGGAAAGAAGAAGATGTACAATCAATTGGTCTGACTGTTAAGTTTATTTTGAGAGATGGTTCGTTCTCTTTGTCTTTTTACTTTGTTGGAGTTGCATCAGATACTGTCCTAGTTTAAATTCTTAGACGTGTTTAGCTAGCAGAGTAACTTCTCTATCTGTGACTATGCATTAGGTTAAAATTGTCAAATCATGACAACTACTTTTTTGCATCTTATATGTTTCCTACTCACCTTTCATTGAAACAAAGGTCTTGTATCTTCCAGTTAATGATATTTGTAGTTGCAGTTTCTTTTGATTTTACTCATTGAGTAGTTGCTGCTTCTTGATATTTGATGTGTCGGAGGATGCATCTTCATTGCATGTTCCACAAGTATAAACATAACATTTTAGTACCTGTTGAGCTCAGAATGGGTAGAGCTATACATTAGTTAGGCCGAGTCATGCTGCCAAAAGCAGAACAAAGATAACAATTTGCTGGTTAAACACCTCAGCGGCTCAGCCAGCATATGTTTGAACTTGTTACTGCATAAGAGTAGTCAGGACATGCCCTTTTACTGATTTTGAGACGAGAGGGACATAGAATTTCCCAGGATGGGGAAGACTTTAGATGCAACCATCTTTTCATATTCATATACCTGTGTGGTTTCCTTTCAGGACTCTGGCAAAGGGCAGTTTCTGGTTTGACTTTCAATCATGATCACTACTTTATATAGTCCTTTTATATGACGTTGAAGATACTATTTCCACCCCCCTGATTGCATGTCTCAGCACTCTCAGTTGATGGTAATAGCGTGACAGGGCTACGGTTCTGTTTGAGCTTGTATTCAACTCTAAATCCCCCTCTTTGCATATACATCGGAGATAGCTTGAGGTTTGACCTTATACGGAGTTTTTTTGCATGATTTCTTGTGTTCGTGATGCTAAAATTGCAACACTATGAGCCAACCCTTCTCTGTTGGTGCTGATGTTTATTTTAATGCTTTTACTTTTATGAGAGTAGGGGAGATTTTGGTATCATGTGAATTTGCTATCTTGAGCTTTCCTTACTTTTTCTTGTTTTTCAAGTCTCGTATTGTTTATTTCATCTTCCAAATTCAGGTGTGAAGCCTTCTCTACCTACCCTCGGACGTATGACCTTATTCATGCAAATGGAGTTTTCAGCTTATATAAGGACAAGTAAGTTCTTCAGACTCCACTTGATCTGCAGAATCTAGAGCATTTTAATTTAACTTCTTCCAATACTGTGTCATGGAGACAATTCCTTATGGTAGAAGGATACCATGTATTTAGCAGGTAGATGAAGCAATTTTCTTTATAAGACCCTTTTTTGGGGGGGGTGGGGTGGGGGGTTGGTCCAGAATACTTTAATATTCCGTACTTAAGGATTATCTTACACTTGGAGTTCTCTAATATACTCTAGTGGTTATATCTCTAGTATACTAAGAGTTCTAGTAAGCAATAATCTTCTGGTTGATCACCTTTACAAATTTCCAACTTCTATCTTTTTCTATCTTTTGCTGGATCTGCTTAGGTTCCGAGATATCCTAAATCTTTTGTGATAACTTCTTTCCATGTGATTTACTACCTCTTCCTCTTTTAACACCTTCAATCATCATGTTTTCACATCTATGAACCGCAGATCCGGTGCATTTGAAGTCCTATGTAACACATGGCGAAATCATCTCAAGCCACATTCTCTCCTTTTATCCTCTATATGCGCTAGCTGCATCTTCTGACGGAAGTGATCATTTCAATCTTATCTAATCTTGTATGGCTGCAGATCCATCTTAACATTCACATCTATGCGATACTCGTCATGTGGATATGTTGGGCTTAGAGGCCCAACATTCACTCCCTACAACATTGCTGGTTTTACCGTCGTTCTATACAAAATCATATTCTAGTGAGAAAAAAGAATGATATGTCTAAATCCAGACATATCCTTCATTGCTAATAGTTTCAGTAATCAAAATCTTGATCAGAGGTTTCTGTGATCAGATTAACAAAGAACATCTAATCAGCACGCTCGTCGAGTTAGATCTTTGTAAACTTTCTGATTATGTGAATATTTCTACTGCATCTGAGTTCTTTGAATATACTTGCATACAGATGTAATGTTGAAGACATTCTACTAGAGATGGACAGGATTCTTAGACCAGAAGGTGCAGTTATATTTCGAGATCATGCAGATATTCTTGGCCAAGTTAAACGAATTGCAACTGGTATGAGGTGGAAGACAAAAATGGTAGATAATGAGGATGGTCCTCTTATTCCAGAAAAGGTTTTGTTTGCTGTCAAAAGATACTGGGTTGTTGGAGATAACAACTCCACCTCCTTATAGTGAATGGCGTGAAGGGATCCCTGTACGCCAGAGTAAGTATGATTCTTTTTCCCCTGGGAATTCAAAATTGACAACTATAAGAAGAGATCCCTGCAATTTGTCATGGTAATCTTTTTTCTTTTTCTTTCTTCTTATTTAGTGGGTGCAGGTAAGAAAAGTTTTTAGTTTCTTATGACTCATTGGTTGTTTATTTAAAGGGCTTCATCTCGATCTCTTTGTGTAGTATTATTACTATTATAATTATTATCTTTTTTTCTAGATTTACTTTGCTATATACCATGTATTTATTGCAGTTTTTGGAGATTCCAGCTCAGCAGAATGAATTATTTATTGTTAGGAATCAGACTTACTTTCTGATGTCCTATTTTTCAAGAACATCTAACTGTGATCTTACTCCAGTGAAACAGTTTATTACAGAACTGGACATGGGCCAGGTTACTCTCAATGTTGAAACAGATCGATATGCAACCATCTCGGATCCAACTAGGCATTTATCTAACAGAAATGCCAAATCAATAGCCATGTACGCATAAATGAGTCTGTAAAATTGATAACCCTTAACCTTAGGATAGCCAAATCAATGAACTACTGAATTTTGGAGAGGCATCAAATTCAAAACTCATTATGATGTGTTGTCTTGAGTCCCTACCTCACTTGGATGGGTGGCGGATCTCTGTCTTTGTTTTTGAGTTTTCTTTTGAGCCTCTTGTTATCTGCTGCTGCCAATTCGCAGAAGTCCCGTTGCATTTATTATCTCTAGTTAATATTGCATTCTTCCTAAAACTGCAGACTGTTAGGTATAGAATGGAAGATATCTTTAGTTAAAAGAACATCGGAGGTACTGTAAAGTCTGTGATTTATTGTGTTAGATTTGGTGAGAGATTATAAGGCTGTCAATATTAGGCTTCTCCAAACATGTAGGATCCACCATCTTAAAGCTACCCGACCCGGCCCCCTTCCCTCATGTTTCCATGAAAAGTCATGTTATAAAAGGAGTGCATACAGAACCAAGAGAAAACAAAAAACCTCTTCAAATCAAAATTCATCCTATGACTTTCAATTCTTTTTAACTTTTGCTTCTAAAGTAAACCTCCCTCCAAAATATTTTGACACCTATGTATGTTGCTAAGCTGCTTTATATAAGTCAATTTGATTGATACCTCTACGTACAAGTCCCCTTGAACTAATTTTTTTTCGAGTTCAAAACTTCTGTAAACATTTTGGAAGGAAAAACATTTTTTGTCTGTCTCCATGGCAGCCGATGATAATACGACCAGCCTTCGTATTGCATCATTTTCTTGTTACCTCAGCAACCCTGAAGAGAGCTTTGTACAGAAAATTGGTGGTGCAGTTGAGTCTGCTCTTATTTCACCTCCTGAGACCCCATTTTCCTTGACTGCAGTAAAAGCTGCTGCAAAGCCGTCCTTAAACAGCAACCAAGATAACCTCGCGAATCTTCGCGTGGAGTCTTTTCCTTCTTATCTCAAAACAAAGGAAGACAATTTTGTGTTTAAGAATTCAGCAGCTCCAGTTCAAGATCCTACTATTGCATTTGTATTTCCTCAACAGGTAAAGCAACTAGAACGAAACAAGTTCAAAGATGGAGAGATTAGCATATTTGGTGCTGACAAGTACTTTAATATGGACCTGGATTATGGACCTGCCCCTCTCCCTCCAGCTGGGGTTATGAAGTGCAAGGGAACAGATCCGCCAAACCTGAAACCCAATTTACAATCAGGAACTCCTAGCATTTGTTCTGAGGCAAGCAGCTGGAACAGTCAAAATGCACTGTTACAAAATATTCGGCGAAATGGATATCAAACAAAGCAAAAGAAGACGACAAGGAGGAGGTTTTTGGACAGCTTCAGCTGTCAACCTTGTTCGGACAAGAAAGCAGTTTATGTGGATGAAAGCATAGGACATGGAATTTCCCAGCCAGGACCAAAGCATGGGGTAGGTCCTTTTGCGTTGAGTTTGGCTCAAGGTCAAAGCATTGAAGAGCAGAGGAAATCACTGGAAGTGTTTGGCTCTGGCGAAATGTGTAAAGGAGATATAGCAGTGAACTTAGAGAGGAAACTCTCTATGTTAACTTGGGACGCTATTCCTACAGCCCAAAACCTCCCTACAACTACCAACGGAAACAGCACGGCCTGTGATGACATGGCTAGTGATGCTAGCTCCGATTTATTCGAAATTGAGAATATATCCAGCAGTGGATATGGACTTGTGAATACACAAACTTCAGGTGATTGTATGTCTAGCAGTTGCATGTCTCCAACAACTCAGTACGCGCCAAGTGAGGTCAGCATTGAGTGGAGCGTTGTTACAGCCAGTGCTGCTGATTACTCGTCCATTATCTCTGATTATGATGAAAAGAACTTTGGTATTAGTGGTAACATAAATTCAAGAAACGCAACCAATAAAACCATCAAATACAAGAACACAATAGGCAAAGAGGTGCAAAAAACTCGCCCAAGTACTGGGCTTTTAGGTTGCAAGAGCCATAAAGCAGTAAATGTGGCTGAAACTGTGCATAAGACTAGTGAGAAAGCAAAGCAAAGATGATTTAATTTCCTCTTAGTTCAGTAAATTTGAGAGAAAAATTATTTTCTTATTGAAAAAGGAGTGTAAAACTTAATGGTTTAGTTGGACCCGTACTTGGTATAATCTTTGGCTTAGTCACTATCATCCAGTCTATAATAAAGGAATAGTTTGTATTATTGTAGCTAATTTGTCTTCCTTTTAACTGCCGACTCTATCTTGTCAACAGTAAAGTTGTTTCAGTGTCTCTGTGTCAAGAAAAGCCACAGCAGCCTTCATACATAAAAGCATATAGTTTTTTCTCTCCAAGACAATAAAGCCAAGTTTAACCACAAATAAGGTAACCATCGGCCAGCCTTGTCTGAAATGAAGATACGTATTATTATGGTTTGTTTATTTGTTTCTCCTTTCGTTATGCTCTCCTGATATTCCATAGTTGGTGTTCATCAACATTTGAAAATCTACATTGAAATTAAACAAAGCTACTTTCCAAAAGACATGTTTGCCTCACTTAAGAGTCATCAAATCCAAATATTGAAGTTGGCATGCACCTATGTCCAAACCCAAAAAGGCCCTACTTGAACAGAATCTTACTTCAAAATGAGATACATATTTGGACTTTAAACTGATGCCCTCAAGTGATGCTGTCTGCCTTGTCCATTGACAAAGTTTTCATTAGTGTTGAAATATTTGATTTACTTTTCTTGTATGTCCGACCAACATGGTTGGGGGAGTGTGGCCATGCGAAATTCCAAAACCAATTAGTAGAATATTCCAGTTTGAAGTTGAACTGTTTTATATGTAGCAGGTGCACTTCCATCCCATGTGTATCTAACTATGTTATCCATAAGAGTTTTAGTCTGGTACAGAAGATCTGTATAGTAGTACTCGATCTTGAGCTCTTTGGTAATATGCTTCCACTACTTCAATATCTGTAGTTGAAAAAATGTGCAGAGGAAATTAAAAGTGGACATTCTCTAAATAACTTAAGCTTTTAGATTAAATGATCATACACTTTTATATAATCAAAGCAAACGTTTTAGGTTCAAATCTAGCACGCGTAAACAATAAAAATAAATACTAGAGTAGTATTTTTACGTGTTTGACTCATAGAAAAAATTAGGCTCACACGTGAAAAGTATGTTGAGATATAATATAGTACTACTAATTAAGTTAAAAAGTGCTATCTTTTAACAATTTAAATTTTTCAAATGAAATGGTCACACACGACTACAAGCAGGCTCTACTAGCAATATTGAAAAACTTAAAACAAAATCCTCCCAAGCCACTTCGTACCAGTCCTTTGTGTCCCCTAACCAGTTAATTGGATAACAACATTTTC
Organism: Nicotiana knightiana; assembly: GCA_005239525.1. Classification (NCBI taxonomy): domain Eukaryota; kingdom Viridiplantae; phylum Streptophyta; class Magnoliopsida; order Solanales; family Solanaceae; genus Nicotiana; species Nicotiana knightiana. The sequence goes on along the minus strand of ML374593.1, from coordinate 53,327 downwards.
AAGAGAACAATAGGATAAGCTTTGGCAAAACATCATATGCCAATTGCCATTAATGTATAATTTTAGTGGCATTCGTTGTCCAATTTGAAGAACAAAATATATATCTTAAAAAATTGCGTAACTTGTCGACAGGGTGGGAAGAAACCACGTGTTCAATCTATTAACGACTCCAAACTGTGGAAGCAGATAGATCTTGATGCGAGAGGTGGTGAGTAGGAACTCTAGAGTATAAGATTAATTATATACTTCTAATATATAAATATGAATTCAATAATTGGAAGAATCAAAAGGAAATGTCAATCAAGATAACATAACCACATGACAATCATGCCTGAATGTGCTTGGACCTTGTCGGTTAGCAATTCTTAATTTTGTAGTCATCCTAATCCTCTATTTGGAAGCAAATATAAGATGGATTCTCTAGTTTCTAACTATAGTTAATTATTACTTCTCTCTGAATAAAAAAATGTTAAATATTTATAATTAGGTCACACGCATTTTCAGTTCACTCACTCTACACTCCTCATATAGGTGTACCGCCCTTAAATGGCATATAACATATGGTTTCAATGAAGGTGCCACAATAGTATAACAGTCCAAGCTCATGTCACATATTGTTCGTTTTGGCCCAATAAACCTCATAGTTTTTTCTCGCCATAATCGATCTCAAAGCACGTGTACCATATAAATTTGTGTATGCTTTATAACGCTCTTTATTTTCCTCTGTCATTCCGACGTGAAATCTAGCAAAGATATCATGTGCACCCCTTAATCCTTCTCTTTGATCCGTCCTCCGTCATGGGTGTCACAAATAGAAATTTCATATAACTTTGTTTTGTTACAAATGGTCATATTACGATGATTTCTTTTTTCCCAACAAAGTCATATAATTATGTTTCTCACACAAAAATCCTAAAACTTTTACTGGCTCACATAAAAATCATAGTAATTAAAAAATATAACTTTTCAGTAGTATCTTTTCTTATTCTACAATTTTTTATTTTTCATTTTCCGTCTAATAAAGAATAATCTAATTAAAATAGGAACGATCCAATCGGACCTGATCCACTCGATAACCACATATATAAGTTATACTAATATTAAAAGTGAATCGCTCATATAACACGATGCTTCTATCTTTTATTTTTCTTTTCAAAATTTCTATTCAAATGGATAGCATTTTAGTTATAACCACTCTCTAATTATATCTTTGACTTTGGTCATAGACATGTGCACCCTATGTTTTTAATACGTAGTAATAGTGAAGAAAATATAAGCTATAGGTCGTGATCCAGGAGTGGTAATAAGCATGGGCGAAGTTACTTGTAAGATGACTCTTTGTCGGAAAATTACACTGCGTATATAGGTAAAGTATTAGATTTTAAAGGTATATAACCTATATTGAACACTCTTTCTCGGAGAATTTTTTTAACTTATTTCAAGTTTGAACACCCTTTAGTAAATTTCTGATTTCGCCGCTGGTAACAAGCATATGAAGTCATGTGGTTGATATCTGCCTTGATTTAAGATATAGAAGAAAGTTAGAAGCTAAACTAATACGCAAAAGATTGTGGTATACTATGTAGCTGTTTCTGATAGGCTTATTTACTCTACTAGCTGCTCTGACATTGAAAGAAAGAATGTTTGGAGAGACTTCAAAAGAATGTTGGATAGCTGCCACCAAAGTTTTGAGGATGGAAATTCTCTAGGTGACTAAGGTGTGACTGAGTTAACATTTATTACATTGGTAGGCCAAGCAATGGGAATGTTTGTCAAGAGGGACCAATAGGAGTTGTGTATCAATGTCAAAGTAGGGTTTGAGAATGACCATATTAATATTTAATTAGGAGTTTAGGACCACTCCTTTTAATAAGCTGACCATCCTATATTCAGTTTCTTTTTTTGTTTTTGCCAATGAGGTTGTCAAGAAAAGGACTTAAATTAACAGGGCAACAAATCAGTTAACAAGGGCAGAAGCCCATGTCGACCTTGTTACAATTCCACTTGCCGCACTTCTATCTTTCCTTAGATATCACACTGTATATATAGTTTACATCTTTCTAAAATGTATAGTTATATTCAATTCGTGTTATCACACTGTATATATAGTTTACGTATTTCTAAATGTATAGTTACACCAATTGAATTAGAATTCACAAATCACCTCCGGATTATGATATTAGCCCCCCCTCACCCCCACTCCACGCCCACCCCCTTAAAAAAAAAAAACATTGAAGGTCTTAGAATATTCACGATTGGTGGATCATGGGTCTTCCTAGTGACTCCAATTCATAATTTTTGAATCAGAAGCCTTCTTATTTGTTTTGGGCCTCACTGGACTACACACTCTTACACAATACCCACTTACCTTATTTGGATTAATTTAGGAATATTCCGTTTAATATAAATGTGGGGAAGTGCACGGTTAGCCACTAATAACATATGTATTTACTTTTAAGTCACTGTTTAAAATGTCTTTAGTCTTTAGCCACTGCTTTAATAAACTTTAATTGTCCGGACGAAAATACCCTTATGCTCATGTCCTTAACTTTTGAACTTAACTTCAGGGCTTCAGGACTACATGTCCTTAACTTTTGAACTTGGAACTCTAAGTTCAAGACTTCAGGACTACATGTCCTTAAATTTTAAACTTGGAACTCAAACTTCAGGACCAAGCGTCCCTAACTTTTGAAATTGTAAGTCAAAGTTAAGGACCTATTACCCTTAACTTTTGATCTTGTAACTTTAAGTTAAGGATTGCCTGTCTTCAACTTTTGAACTTGTTAGTCTAAGTTCAGGACCAAGTGTCCTTAACTTTTGAACTTGTAACTAAGTTCAGGACCAAGTTTCCTTAACTTTTGAACTTCGAATTCAAAGTTAAGGACCAAGTGTCCTTAACTTTTGAACTTGTAAGTCAAAGTTCAGGACCAAGTGTCCTTAACTTTTGAACTTGAAACTTGAAGTTCAGGACCAAGTGTCCTTAACTTTTTAACTTTTAACTCAAAGTTAAAGACCAAATGTCCTTAACTTTTGAACTTGGAATTCAAAGTTAAGGACCTATTATCCTTAACTTTTAATTAGTAACAAAACTAGCACGTTAATCTTTGAACAATCATAGTGCTTATTCAAGAGTTCCTCAAAGTACCTACCAAAATCATGACTCTTTTATGTCTTCTGCTATGCATTTTGTGTAACCCAATAACATCTTTCTGTTACATTAATCCAAGCACCCAACTTTTTAATTTGGAACCCAAATAGAAATTTAACATCTTTCTCCCTAGAAGAAAGTAATGGCAAAATTAAAAACAGTAGACCACGTCTGGAGCAATATTCCAATATACATAACTGGTGAATATGGAGGAAAGAAATTAAACAGTGGCTAGACGTTATCTCTATTACTGGTATACCCGGATTTGATAGAATAAAATGTAATGGAAGAAAGGGTAAAAGATTTCTTCTCATATTAATTTTAATAAAGTAGTGGCTATTTTTGCTCAACATTAGAATTGTTGGATAAAAAATAAATATCACCTTAAATAGTGGCTACCCCACGCCATTTCTACTATAAATGTGTAACACGAAGCCCACCCATGATGCTGTTGGACCAAAAGGTTATGTTCCGCTTCTCTGGAATGATTTGGGGCAAGTGCATTGATAGTCAATTTCAAGAGCCCTATTTAATATAGAGGAGCTTTGATGCGTGGCTATAATTTCATAGTTTCGTACATTATGTGCCTTGCATTATACATGCTTTAATGATAAATTACACTTTATTTGTGCGTAATGGAGTCTATTTTATGTGTAGGTGAATTGGAGATGTAAGTAGAGCAAAAGGGATACTTAAACGTTGAAAGTGTGCTCGAGAACAGTGCAAAAGGGAGACCTGGCGAGGCCAGCTTAACCAGGCGTTAGCCTGGGTGCCAGGCCTGGGAGCCAGGCTTGGGCGTGCACATTCCGAATTTTGAAGATTTATTTCGTCTCCTGGTTTGACTAAGACTTGGCCTATACGTTTAGGTCTTTTCCAACACATATAAATAGACCTAAAAACGTCACATTTGACACACTTTAGACATAGGAGGAGCACGAAGACAGAGAGAGAGACGAAGATTGGACAGAGGAGACAGGGGATTTGAACTAAGGAGGCAAGACCACACTAGGAGCAAGGCAGAGAATTCTTCTACAAGTTTTTCACTTCCTTCTTCCTATTTCTATTATTGGTTATAAATTCTAGTATTGTAGTTATGCATACTATTATGAATTTGTTATCTAGGGTTTTGATGGAACCTATTGAAGGATGATTTTCTTGTTACATTAATATAGATTTGTCGTAATATTTTCTCTATTTGTTCAACTACGTTATTATTGTGATTGGTTGAAGAGCTCTCAATTAGCTGTGCCTATTTAGTATGTATTACTCGGGAGATAGTGCATATTTAGGTAGTTATTGAACAGTATCACTCCTAAACGTATATGAGGGATCAATACAGAGGTTTAAAGGTGGGATTAGGGATAACGAAACCTTGGTGCGATCTGAGTGAACTGTACTTAATTCCAGCTAGCATAATTCGGGAGAATATGTATAGTAAATTGTGGTAATTACTCGGGAGAGAGTTACGACAGTTAGAGTGCTCATGATTGATCGAGAAGACATAGGCAAATTTATAGAAAACATAGCGGAAAGGAGTCCGACAATAGGGGAAATCATAACTCTAGACCTCCTTAATCTTTTCTCCAACCCGTAGTATCTTTAGTTGTTAATCTACTACTTTAATTATTTAGTTAATTAGATATATGAATCTTAATATTTATAACTTCGGAATTGTTCAAGCTTATCTTCTTAGTGATAGTCAACAACTGTAGCTAAGCCTTAGTTCTCTGCGGGATTCGACTCCGGACGTGTAAACCAGATTATATTTGCAACGACTGCTTAGTCCTTTTTATAAGGCATAGTTGGGCGTGATCAAGCTTTTAAAAACCACTATTGTTTAGTAGTTATTAACTTCCTATAGCTACAATATACATAATTACTTCCTATAGCTACTATTCAGTTGTTACGGTAGTGTATTCACTGTATTCGTGCTGCTGTATTCATGAATACAACAACAAAAAACGCCTAAAAATCAGGGTAGTCCAACTGTACGCGCATGTATTCAGATGTATTTGCGCCATGTATTCAAGAATACAGCAACAAAAAAGGCCTAAAATTAGGGCAGTCCAGCTGTACGCGCATGTATTCACATGTATTCGCGCCATGTATTCATGAATACAACAACAAAAAGCGCCAATAATCAGGGCAATCCAGTTGTACGCGCATGTATTCACATGTATTCGCGCCATGTATTCATGAATACAACAACAAAAAGCGCCAATAATCAGGGCAATCCAGTTGTACGCGCATGTATTCATATGTATTCGCGCCATTTATTACAATAACGTCAATCACCTTAAAAATAGGTATGTCCAGCTGTCTAAGAGAGAGAAAAAACATAAATAGCGTATTTCATGCCTCAATGGTAGTATATACCTTAAATGCTTATTTTGCTATAAAATATAAAAGGTAGCAACAGAAAATAATATTTTAAAATGATTTTGATTTATAATAAATAGGGTGCTAAAAAAGGTAAAATTTCCTTTAAGATTAGCTGAATTATATATATTTTTGTCAGTTAACCACTGAAGTTGAAAAAATTCACGTCTGAAGTTACAAATTTTATCTGAAGTTTGGTATATTGTTTGTTCAAACATAATTGAAATTCTATGAAGTTTGACCGGACAGTGTTAAAATTAAAACTTTGTCATCTAAAATTTGGTACGGCAGTTTTAAACTTTCATACCAAATATTTGAAGTTTAAACAACCAAGCCTAACTTCACACTCACACCCTTCAGTAAAGTATGATTTACAAACCATTAAAACTAATCAAAAGGAAGTGCTTGTCGAGTGTAAGTAGACACACTCTCCTTCGCCAAACATAAACGTAGTGCAAAAGAAGTGAACTAACCTTTTTTAGTGGTTTTAAATTTTTAAATATCTTTTCAGATTATACCCAAATCATCTATGAACACTTTTGACATTTATCTTAATTATTTCGGGTTCAATTATTCCTATTATTTTTTCCAATCAATTCCCAATGTAATAAAGTAGAAAACTAAAAACAAACTTTATTGACCCTTAACTATATGCACCCTCAGATGCACCCAAAGTATTAACCAGTGTGGATCACACGGAAAAAGAGTCGCACATAAGGGTGCGCCTGCCCGTGCACTTTCCAAAATTTGACATAACTAACACATTATTATAAATGGAAAAGGGCCAAAACTGCAACTGAAGCAGCGAAAATGGTACAAAGATATCGTTCCAACCACCTATTCAAATAAAAATGCTCCTACTGATTTTTGGCTCAATATTACCCTTATTATTAACGAAAATTTCCGGGGGAAAAAAGAAAATTTAATTAATATCCACGTGTCATCGTTCCATTGGCCTAAGTTAAACTTGTTAGTAATCTGTATTGCTGTAAAATAAAATAATAATAATTTCTTAAAAAATACAGAAACAGTAAGAAACCTCACTAGCGCGGACTCTAGAGCGGGATTAGCGCGGCCGCACTAGTGGAATATACCAGGGACAGTGAGAAACCTGACTAGCGCGACCACTAGCGCGTGCGCGCTAGTCCAGGCGTCCTTAGCTTTTCTATGGAAAAATAATATAAGAATAAACCGAGCCCACTGAATACACAGTGTGTCCTTAAGGAAATTATGCCCCACAAGTACTCGAGGTGTTGGAATATATCCTCCCAGGATAGAACGATTTAACGCACCGGAGGGTTGGTACCAAAAACGCCGGTGAACAACGAACCACTCGAAGACTGTAAAACACACTGGAATATTTTGTGCAGAAGAAGATCAAAAAATTTAGTAAGTAAAAATTCTGGGATTCAAGGTATATTTATAGCCAATTTAGTACTGTTTCTGAAAAGGTTTTGCAATGACAGCCATAGCTGTTGGAACAGGTGTGAATCCTTTCAGAACAGCCATAGCTGTTTTGAACAGGTATGAATATTGCGGGAAATTTAAAAACGGATTTAAATAATCCGGGAAAGAAAACGGGTCGGACGTCCAAAAAGATTAACCAATCAATCGATCTTTGACCGAATCCGAATCCGAGCCGAGCGAGCGACGACGACGGCGCGAGGCTTGCCTTCTTCTCAACTCTTTAAGATCTAGAAGAAGAGCTTCTCTATATATACACATAGATTTTCTTTCCTTCTTCCAACGAGGGACAAAATGCACTAATTCAAAATTTTACTTTCCTTCATTTCTTTTTCCACCATTTTTCATTCACTCTCTTTAAGCTACATCAAGCTTAAAATTAAGCTAGAGTAAGCTTAAAATTAAGCTACACTAAGCTTAAAGACCAACAATCCCCCACATGAATGGGAAATGGCTATAAAAGAAAGGAATGCACGGACGTGTGTGTGTTTTACATGCAAGAATTAATTGCATCTGGATAAGTAGGTTTCCCTTTGAACTTTCCATAGTGAACTTATATCGGATATACTCGGTGAATTGGTAGATTTGATATCTTTGAACCGTTGAGATTTGTTGTATACCTAGACAACATAAGTCACACAATCAATTCTTAACAATCTATGGTTCTCACGGTTGTGTTCGTTTCAGCCATGAACACCGTCTGACTTCATTCCCCTTGAAGCGGCTTACACTTCACACTCACATAGTTGATTCCTAAACGTGTAATCCTAAAGACACACTATCTGGTCATATCCTGCCAGACTTAGCAAATCATTAAAAAGCTTTAAGCTTTATTGACTCATAAAAGCCTTAATGCTTTACCTTTATTTCTGAACATTGTCTTCACCACGAGAATGGGTTGAGTTATTTGACAATGTTGAACTGTCATTCATAACTTTGTTTGATCTCTTTGAACCTAGCTCTTGGGATCTCCAGTCTGCTAGGTAGAGTTACCGCCATGATGACTTTTCCTAGGCCTTAACCCCATTTCCTTTGATGATCTTTCAACTGCCTCTCTAGATGGGCCTTTTGTAAGTGATCTGACACATTATCTCTTGACTTTACGTAGTCAATTGTGATAATACCACTAGAGAGTAGTTGTCTAACGGTATTAGGTCTCTGTCGTATATGACGAGATTTTCCGTTATACATAATGCTCCCTGCCCTGCCTATTACCGCTTGACTATCACAACGTATACAAATAGGTGCCAAAGGTTTGGGTCAAAATGGAATATCTTCCAAGAAATTCCGGAGCCATTCAGCTTCTTCACTGGCCTTATCTGAAGCTATGAATTCAGATTCCATTGTAGAATGGGCGATGCAAGTTTGTTTGGATGATTTCCAAGACACTGATCCACCCCCAATTGTGAAAACATATCCACTCGTGGATTTAACTTCAGATGATCCGGTGATCTAATTTGCATCACTATATCCCTCGATCACAGAGGGATATTTGTTATAATGCAAAGCATAGTTTTGGATATGTTTCAGATACCCCAAAACTCGTTTCATTGCCATCCAATGTATGTGATTGGGATTACTTGTAAATCGACTCAGTTTGCTAATAGCACATGCTATATCTGGTCGCGTACAATTCATGATATACATCAAACTTTCCAATACTCTAGCATAGTCCAGTTGTGATTCACTTTCACCTTCATTCTTTTGAAGTGCATAACTCACGTCAATTGGAGTCTTGGCAATTTTGAAATCCAAATACTTGAACTTGTCAAGTACTTTTTCAATGTAGTGAGACTGTGATAATGCTAGACCTTGTGGAGTTTTGTGAATTCTGATTCCTAAGATCACATCAGCAACTCCTAAGTCTTTCATGTCGAATTTGCTAGCCAACATGCGTTTTGTAGCATTTATATCTGCCATACTTTTGCTCATTATCAACATGTCATCAACATATAAACAAATAATGACTTCATGACCTGAAGTGTTTTTAATGTAAAAACATTTGTCGCACTCGTTGATTTTAAAACCACTTGCCAACATTGTTTGGTCAAATTTGGATGCCATTGTTTGGGTGCTTGTTTAAGTCCATAAAGCGACTTAACAAGTTTGCACACTTTCTTTTCTTTACCAGGAGCCACAAAACCCTCAGGTTGTTCCATGTAAATATCTTCCTCCAATTCTCTATTTAAGAAAGCTATTTTAACATCCATTTGATGGAATTCAAGACCATACACGGCCGCTAATGCCACTAACATCCTAATAGATGTTATCTTCGTTACTGGCGAGTAAGTGTCAAAGTAATCAACGCCTTCCTTTTGTCTATAACCTTTGACAATAAGTCTTGCGTTATATTTGTCAATAGTGCCATCAGCTTTCATTTTCCGTTTAAAGATCCATTTCGAACCTAAAGGCTTATTTCCAGGAGGAAGATCAACCAATTCCCATGTATGGTTATCCAAAATTGATTGAATCTTACTATTTACTGCCTCTTTCCAAAATGCTGAATCGGAAGACGACATAGCTGCTTTAAAAGTTTGAGGATCATTTTCAAGCAAGAATGTCACAAAATCTGGTCCAAAGGAAGTAGATGTTCTTTGACGTTTTCTACGCCTTGGATCTTCTACACTTGGAGTATTTTCCCTTGGTTCTTCCCGAGGTCGTTTAGGCCTTTCACTTAACGACTCACATTCAGTTTTATACGAATAAATGCTTTCAAAGAATTCAGCATTATCTGATTCCATTACCGTATTAACATGAATCTCGGGATTATCGGATTTATGGACAAAAATCGACATGCTTTACTGTATGTAGCATATCCAATGAAAAAGCAATCTATTATTTTTGGTCCGATTTTAACCCTTTTAGGTAAAGGAACTTGTACCTTTTCTAGACACCCTCACACTTTGAAATATTTCAAGTTGGGTTTTCTACCTTTCCATTTTTCATATGGAATAGATTGCATTTTGCTGTGGGGTACTCTGTTGAGTATTCGGTTAGCTGTAAGGATAGCTTTCCCCCACAAACTCTACGGTAATCCGGAATTTATTAATAAATAATTCATCATTTCCTTTAATGTCCGATTTTTCCTTTCCGCAATTTCGTTGGATTGAGGTGTATAAGATGCAGTAGTTTGATGGATAATTTCGTATTCCGAACATATTTCTGCAAACGGAGATTTATATTCTCCACCTTTATCACTTCTAATCATTTTGATCTTTTTATTTAATTGATTCTCTACTTCATTCTTGTATTGCTTAAATGCTTCAATTGCTTCATCCTTACTATTAAGCAAATAAACAAAACAATATCGAGTGCAATCGTCAACAAAAGTAACAAAATACTTTTTCTCACCTCGAGATGATGTCGACTTCATATCGCAAATGTCAATATGAATTAAGTCTAAAGGATTTGATTCCCTTTCAACAAACTTATAAGGATGTTTCACAAACTTAGATTCAACACATATTTGACATTTCGATTTATTACACTCGAATTTAGGCAATACTTCTAAATTAATTAACTTCCACAAGGTTTTATAATTGACATGTCCTAAACGAATATGCCATAAATCATTTGACTCCAACAAATAAGAAGAAGCTGAAATTTTATTCATAGTATCAAGTACCATTACATTGAGTTTGAAAAGGCCCTCCGTGAGGTAGCCTTTTCCAACGTATATTTCATTCTTGCTTACAACAACTTTGTCAGAAACAAATACACATCTGAATCCATTTTTCACTAGTAAAGAAGTAGAAATTAAATTCTTCCTAATAGTAGGAACATGAAGAACGTTGTTGAGCGTTAAAACCTTGCCGGAAGTCATCTTTAGGAAAATCTTCCCATAACCTTCAGTCTTGGCTGTTGAGTTATTTCCCATGGAAATCTCTTCTTCGGGACCAACATAGAGTAAGTCGCAAATACTTCTTTGACAGCACAAACATGTCGAGTGGCTCCGGAGTCAATCCACCACTCTTTCGGATTTCCAACTAAGTTGCATTCCGAAAACATTGCACAAAGATCATCAATGTCATCATTCTTCTCCACTATGCTGGCCTGCCCCTTCTTCTTATCCTTTCTCAGGATGCGACAATTAGGGGCTTTATGACCAACTCTTCCACAATTGTGGCAGTTGCCCTTGAATTTCTTTTTGTTCTGCTCCTTAGTCTGTCCAGAATATCTCTTCCTCTTCTTACTTTTTGGAGCAGTTTCTTCAACGATATTAGCTCCCATGATCGTTGAATTTCCACGAGACTTCTTCTCGGCTGTTTTGTTGTCTTCCTCAATCTTCAGATGAATCACAAGATCTTCCAACTTCANTCATTCACGATCATACATTCAGCAATAAGGTCATGAAAAATAAGTTGAAGTTCCTGAACTTGGGTTCCCACAGTTTTGTTGTCTATCATTTTATAGTCTAGAAACTTGGCAACCACGAACTTTTTATGTTTTAAAATTGGGGCGGATCAATATACGAGCGGGTTACGAATGAGTTTAATTATAATTTGGCTTAGGGTTTATGTTAGGCCAATGAGACGGTAACACGAGGATATTAATTAAATTTTCTTTTTTTTCCCTGAATTTTCTGTTAGTAATATTAAAGGCGATGTTGAGCCAAAAAATAACGGTAGGGGTATTTTTATTCAAATAGGCGAACGGGGATAATTTTGTGCCAATTCCAATACTTCAAGGATAGTTCTAACCCTTTTTCGTATTATAAACGAGAAGGGTTTTAGCCGAACTTAATCTTATACTGTCACTATAGACTACTACCTAATTCAATGTTTGAGTGGAATGTTAAATACCTTGATAAGAAATAAAAGCACAAGTTTTACGATTGATACTTATAATTATTAGCTAATCCAACAATGTACGTGGACATTTTTTAACAATAGTATGCACTCTCTAGGTTAGTCCTTATTCTCATAAGCAGTTAGTTATAAGATGATAAGTGGTAATGCAGGCGAAAATTTTACTCTCTACAATATGCTTCTTGTAGGTTTTAACTTGAAAGACTAAAGTGCAGAACAATAGGATCTCTTAGAGGCGCAAAGGAAAAATTATAATAATAGTAATTGTAGACAATAAATTGCGTCGAGAAAATATAATAAGGATCGTAAAATATCGCAACAATCGTAGTATTTTATTTCAAATAATATGAGTGTACAATCTCTATGAATCCTCTGATTCTTCTTTTCAATATAAATTCAAGGACCTTTGAGCTTGATCTTGAATTTTAATTTGATTTATCCGTCGCGAACACTTTGATTGTTGCCACGAATTGTATCACGAACAAGTAGCCTTGATCTTGAACGCCTTGTATTTGATTTGACTTCGTTCTTGATCTTGAATACTTGAATTGTTCTTCGTTCTTGAGCTTGAATTTGATTTCTTGAAGCTTGAAACTTGTAGAGAAATTTGCGGCATTTGATCTACGAGCTCGCTCTTGCTTCTTGTTATAACTTTTGGTGTCTTTTCTGAGTTATGAAGACCTTTATTTATAGTTGTGGAAGGGAGGAGTTGTGATAAGAACAAACTCTTTCCGACCAATCAAATTGAAGTGTGACATGACCGCATTTGTTTGGCCGGAATATGTCACTTGTACACGTGTCGCGGTTTCATTGGCCTTCTAATGTGACTTGACATGCCTTGTCATTTTGACACGTGGCATAATCCTATTGGCTCTTCCGTTTGAGTTGGCATGCCACGTCATTTGACACGTGGCACCAAACTGGGCCTCTAGGAAGATGACATCTTGGGCCTAATGAAGTGAGTCATCACTTTAGCCCAATTAAATGGGCTAGCCCAATGGATTAAGACTTATTTATTTAACCCATATATGTTGGACTTATATAATTAATTCAATTATATTAGTCCATAATATTTATTTGGACCAATATATCTTGAATTTTAAAATATAATCCAAATTCTTTTATGAATTTAATTTTAATAAAATTTATATGCCTACAAATGCTCCTACTTCAAGACTTTGTCAAAGTCTTTAAATTTGTTGAACCTTAAACGAGGCTTGAAGTACCCGTGAAAATAATTTCTCCATATCTTTTCATCAAGTAATGCATTTGAGTATTTGGATAAGCGGTAACCCTTTTTGTGAGAAAGAAAAAAAAAGTTACATGACTTAGCCAAGAATTTCAAATCCTCGTCAGACAAAGACACATTTTATTTGCACAAAATTTGACTTTAACCAAGCAACTCTCATTACCCTTTGAATACGGAGAAGATAATTTATAGATGTAAAGTCCATGTAGAAGTTGGTGATTGTTTCCTCTTGCACTTCGAATTGTAAAAGTAGTAAGCTTAGCAACGAAGTAATTTGAGTACATCTAAGATCCAATTACTTCCATCGCCTTTTTAACTCTATAAATAGACGAGACCTTGGACCCTTAATACACCTGACAAGAAAAGGATCACCAAGAGATTGCGGAAGAAACTCGCAATTCTCGAAAACGCTAACTATGTATTTTTCAATTTGGTCTCTTTCTTGCCTTTTTTTTTTGCACTCTCTTCTTAATTCCCTTACCATCCATAACAAACTATTATTTATTTCTTGTAGGTTTTCACTACAAAACAACAGCAAGTTACACAGTTTATGGGTGCGCCATTCGTAACCACATTGATTATACAGAGAAGTCATGCCGCAGCCGCATTGATTGCACAGAGGAGTCATGTGTTTTAGATTAGCAGGCCTCATGGACACATGATCGATCATGATAAGCTTAATATTACTGCTAAATCATTTTTTTAGTGAAGACGAAGCATTCAGAGACAACATCGCAGTAAGGATGTACGACGCTAGAGCAGCCCTTAAACTCAACAGTGATCAAATAGAGCACCAAAATGCTTCGTGCACTTAGCATCGTAGGCTCCTGCATCTCTCTCCCTCTTTTTTTTTGTTTCGGGTTTACGCGGAGGACAACCGGAGTAGGCCTTTCCAACTTCGGCGAGCAAGCAGCGCGTCACTGCTGCTTTGACTTCATAGTGTTTCATGCTCTCATTGAAAAAATCGTATCTCGACCTACGAGTGTCCAAACTGCAATCCGCTTGGCTCTACGGAATCAAAACTTGCACCACAAAGAGATATCCAAAATTTAGGGAAAAATTTCATCAGGACAAGTTGAAATAAACTTTCGAAAGCGATGCACAAGTCTGTCATTTCTACTTTACAGCACTGCATGCTGTCATTGGAATGCACATATCTCAAGCTATGAACGTCCAAATCGCTAGTCGTTTGTGTCACTGGAAAGAAGACTCAGAGATAAGCAAATCGGAAAAATATCATGGAAATATTCCTAGCGGATCAGCCGCAGAAATTTCCCGAAATTAACCCATCTGTCTGTCAAACTTGCTGTTCAGCTTTATGCACTCTTGTGAAACAATTCACATCTCGAGCTACAAGTGTCGGAATCGCTAACCGTTTGATTTAATAAAATCTAGAGTTCAAGATCTACAATATTTCCGGAATTCAGAATTAAACACTTTCAGGATCATTCTAGATGATATTTTGAAATCAGCTCTACATTCTAACGCGCCAACAATTTCAGATTATCGCGGCTTCACCAAAAGTTTTATATCTTGATGTAGGAACCTCAGAATCGTAAACCGTTTGATTTATCAGAAAGTAGAGTTCAAGATCTACAACATACCCAAAATTTAGAATTAAACACTTGCAGGTTCATTCTAGATTATATTTTTGAAATCGGCTCCACATTCTAACGCGCCAACAGTTTCAGATTATCACGGCTTCACCAAAACCTCTGTATCTTGATGTTGGAATGTCGGAATTGAAAACCGTTTTAATTGACAGAAAATAGACTCAGAGAGATTTGTTCTCACCAAAACATATGGCCCGACTTATGCCACATTATTCTAGGCAATACTTTGAACTCAATTTTCGAACCTGCCACGCCTTAGCAGGTAACTATCTTTCTTGAACTTATATTTTTTTTATGCCTTCTTTTTTGTTGTTGTAGGCAATGGACATCTCCTCAACAAGGTTAGACAATTTTTTGTAGGTCAGGCGAGAAAGATATGTTCTTGCTTAACAAGATAATCCTTGCATGATGAAGACAATCTAAGGTGTGAAGGGACGGATACTTATCACGACCCGAATATCGGAGAGATACTCTCAAGGTAGCCGACTATCGGAGAGATTACTCTCAATGCGGCCCGACTATCAAGAGATTACTCTCAAGGTGACCCAACTATCGGAGAGATTACTCTCAAGGTAACCCGACTATCGGAGAGATTACTCTCAATGTGCCCCGACTATTAGAGAGATTACTCTCAATGTGCCCCGACTATCGGAGAGATTAATCTCAAAAGACTTTCACGTCCACCTTAATATTGGAAAATATAGTTTCCTTTTAAGGAGGAACCCTTGAAGAGGTCAACTTAAGGTGCAAAAGGAATTATATATACACCTTAAGATTGGAAAGTTATAGTTTCCTTTCAAGGACAAACTACAAAGAGGCCAACTTAAGGTGCAAAGAGACTCATAGTCCACCTTAAGATTTAAAAATTATAAAGCTTCAACTCGAAGACTTCGTTGACTTGACGATGTCGACTTGAACACTTGGAAAATTTTGAAGATTTGGCGGACTTTTGCAGACTTCAACTTGAAGACCGACAAACTTGAAGATTTGATGGATTTGAAGATTCGATGGACTTTGACGCTTCAACCTGAAGACTTTGAGGGCTCAAATACTTCCACTTGAAGACCGGCGAGTTTGAGGACCTCAACTTGAAGACTTGGAGGCTTAAATATTTTGACTTGAAGACCGGAAGACTTAAAGATTTGGCGAACATGAAGACATAGTGAGCCCCCGAATTTCAGCACAAATATTTGGCATCCTCCTAAAATCGTCCCATTGAAGATACCAATTTACCATGGAGGGTTTCCCCTTTAAATCAGATGGGATCCAGAGTTTTACAGAAGAATTGTATCTCAGCTCGATTTTCAAGTGCTGATCAAATGGATTACATTTCATCGTACTTTATTCGGACAATGATTGGGGGATTATGTAACTTTTGAACTTATGCGACTGAACTCAGAATAAAACTCTAAGATGCCTACGCACCTCGGTGAAGAGGATCAAGTCATACCGTAGTTCAGAATGGATGATTTTATTTTTATTTGTTTTTATGTCCTAACTTTTGCCTAGGCTGCCTCTTTTGAGGTTTTCAACTTAGCAGGTTTTTTTTTGCAGTTTAGACTCACGCGGGCCAGGAGTGTAGGAACATGCAGTTTAGGCTCGTGCATCAAGGAGAGTAGGAACTTCAAGGATAATACTTCTTCAACAACTTTCCATTTATAGGACCGATTCTCATGCCATCTGCATCAACCAGCTTGTAAGCCCCAATTGAATAAGCTTCTTGCACGACATATGGCCCATCCCATTTTGAAGTGAACTTCCCTACAGGTTTATGAGAAGTAATAATGGGTCTTCTTATGGAAAGGACTTAATCCCCTACCTGAAAGGATCTTGGGCGAACTCTTTTATTGAAGGCGCGAGACAATCTAGCTTGATAACATTCAAGACTCTGTTGAACTTCCAACCTCTTCTCATCAAGAGCCTCCAACTCTGCTAATCGAAGCCGAGCATTTTCTTCATCAGTGATCCCTTCTTGAATAGCTAGTCGTAATGAAGGTATTTGACGCTCAAGTGGCAAGACAACTTCGACTCCATAAACGAGTGAATAAGGAGTCGCTTGTGTTGGCGTGCGGTGGGTCGTCTTATATGCCCATAGAGCTTATTCCATACGATCATTCCAATCTCGTTTGGATTTGGAGATGACTTTCTTCAGCCGGTTGCATAGAGTTTTGTTGAATGCCTCAGCTAGACCATTTGCGGCAGCATTGTACATTGAAGAGTTACGTTGCTTGAAGCCAAAGAGATCACAAATCTTGTTCATCAACCTATTATCGAATGACTTTCCATTATTTGTTATTATGTAACGAGGAATGCCAAAGCAATATATTATGTTTACTCGGATTAAACTTGTAACATTTTCTTTCTTTACCTCCTTAAGAGAAACAACTTCGGCCCATTTTGAGAAGTAGTCAGTTGCAGCCAAGATGTATAGGTGCCCACCAGAGGACTTTGGCAGTGGTCCAACAACATCTAATCCCCAAGCATCAAACGGCCAGGATGCAACAACTGGGTGCAACACTTCAGGAGGTTGATGAATAAAATTCGCATGGAATTGACAAGCCTTGCATCTTCGAGCATAGTCCAAGCAATATTTTACCATCGTTGGCCAATAATATCCCATCCTTTTTATATGGAAGTGGAGCTTTGGTCCAGACTGGTGTGACCCACATACCCCAGAATGTGCCTCTTGCAAAGCTTGAAGTGCTTCTTCTTCCCCTAAGCATCGCAAGAGTACTCCCTCGAACGACCTTCTGTAGAGTATCTTTTTAGTAAAGGAAGCGAGGTGCACGACGACGGATTTCAGTCCTTATCCTCAGATTTTCTGGAAGTATCCCATAGCATAAGTAGTCAATAATGGGTTGTCTCCATTATTCTTTCTCAACTTCAGAAACAGCGACAAGATGCTTAAGTTCATTTTCTTCACCTTCAGCCTCATTTGGAAACGGTACTACCCATTTTTGGCAGACAGTAACTTGTGCTTGATCAGGCAGAGTTAATGATGAAGCTAGGGCAGCTAAAGCATCAGCCTTCTTTTTTTCTTTCCTTGGCACATGCTGAATAGTCACATCACCGAGCCACCATATTAACTCTTTTGCGTAATTATGATATGGGCGTAGTTCAGACTTCTTGACCTCGTAACTACCCAGAAGCTGATTGACCACCCACTGCGAGTCACCAAAGACTTGCAATTGCAACTGCTTCATTTCGACAGCCATTTCAAGCCCAAGTATTAGTGCTTGATACTCAGCAACATTGTTAGGGCAGAGTTGCGTCAACTCAAAAGAGTAGGGCAGAACTTCACCTTGAGAAGTGACAAATATTACGCCAGCACCAGCTCCTCCGCGATGTCCAGCACCATCAAAGTACATCTTCCATGAAGGCTGAACTTCAATGACCATGGCGTCCTCATCAGGTAGTTCGTCAGTTAGCTCCCAATCATCAAGTATAGGGTGATCTGCCAAGAAGTCCGCTAACGCTTGTCCTTTTATAGACTTTTGTGGGATGTACACGATTTCAAATTGTTGAAACTGGAGGTACCACCTTGCTAGTCGATCACTAAGGACAGGTTTTGACATCACGAAATTGATGTGATTTGCTCTAGAAACCAAACGAACGACATGAGCTTGAAAGTAGTGCTTCAACTTTGGATTGAGAAGACTAGCACCAGACATAACTTTTCAATTGGCGAATAATTCAGCTCATTTGGTGTCATCATCCTACTCAAGTAGTAAAGGGAGTTTTCTTTCCCTTCACTATTTTCTTGAGCCAACAGCGCTCCAACATACCTTTCTTGTGCTGAAACGTATATTATCAACGACTGCCAAAGCTGGAGGCTTCATCAAGTAGGATTTAATGCTCTCAAAGGCATTGCTACATGCTTGGTCCCATTTGAAAGGGACACCTTTCTTCATAAGGCGGCTGAATGGTTGGCACCTCCCAGCTAGGTTTGAGATGAATCTCCTAAGGTATGCTAGCTTTCTTGCAGACTTTTAAATTCGTGAATATTGTGGGGCTCATGCATTTTCAAAATTGCATCTACTTTAGCTTGATCTATTTCAATCCCTCGATGTCGGACAACGAAACCCTGGAACTTTCCGGAGGTGACTCTAACGGCGCATTTTAATGGATTCATCCTAAGTTGGTATCTCCAGAGCAACTCAAACACCATTCTCAGGTCTTTTAAGTGGTCGCTTTTCTTTCCCAATTTCACCACCAAGTCATCAACATAGCATTCGACATTCTTGTGGAGAAGGTCATCAAAGATATTCTACATAGCTCTTTGGTAAGTAGCACCAGCATTCTTCAAGCCAAAAGGCATTACCTTGTAGCAATAAATACCCTTGGGGGTATGGAATGCAGTAAGCTCTTCATCTTTTGGCGCCATGCGAATTTGGTTATAGCCTGATGAACCGTCCATAAATGACATTGCATCGTACCCAGTAGTAGCATCGATCATCAGTTCTGGAATGGGAAGCAGGAACTCATCTTTCGGACACGCATTGTTAAGATCCCTAAAGTCAACGCACACTCGAATTTGTCCATTTTTCTTCCTTACAAGGACAATACTTGAAACCCACGTTGGGTATTTAACTTCACGAATAAAGCCAGCTTCTATGAGTTTGTTAACTTCAGTTTCAATCAAAGGAACCAAGTCCGGCCTAAAACGCCTTTGAGCTTGCTTAACAAGACGAGCTCCATTCTTGACCGCAAGGTGATGGAGTGCCACTTTAGGGTCCAAGCCAGGCATTTCTTTGTAACTCCAAGCAAAGACATCCCTAAACTCCTTGAGTAATTCAATATAAGTGCTTTCTTTGTCAATTTCTAGTAAGGCACTTGGGTAGGTGGGTCTTGGTTCTTCATCAGTGCCAAGGTTAACTTCTTTTAAGGCATCAATTGTTGCCTTCACCCCTTCTTCAAGTTCCAGGGGAGCATCTTTCGCATCTTCATCTTCTTGAGGGTCCCCATCATTGAAGGATATGTGATAACATGGTGAAACATCGTCCAATTTCTCGTCATCCTCCATTAGAGATAAGACACCTTGCTCGCTTTGTGCAGTAACATGATACGAAGAACCCACACTTTCTTCGTTGTCATCACGTTCTTTAGTGTAGACCATAATGTATGGCTTCACTTTCAGTACTTCATCACAAGAAACCATGACTTTTGTTTGTTGCCTCATTCTAGAAGGAACCAAACTTTGGAAATCTTTAGAGAGCTTCTGAATTTTGGGCGAAGCGGGTGTTCTTGTATTTTGATAATTTCTATGGAACTTATTCCCCTTCTTTAATGGACCCAATCTTTCAAATACAGAAGTTCTCACAGTTGATTTTCCAAGTCTGTCAAAGACGGAAGGCCTGTTAGAAGCGGCAAATTCTTCTTCTACAGTGATATAATTTCTACTTGCCCTCCTTATTGAGATGCGCACTAGTGACGGTTGCTTGTATCCCAAACCTTCACGTTGTTGCCTTGTTGCAGCTTCTGATGGGAGTTTCCCTAACTTTGACGGCTCATCGAGATTATATCCAGCTTTCGCAAATAGCTTGTAAGCGTTAGGATCAAAACCTTCATCTGTTCTCTTTGTAGGGAGTGCCACATTCTGCAAACGATTTTGGGCTACAAACCCTGCAAGCGGCTTTGAGGACGACTTTACTGCCTCAATTAGTTTTACCGGAAGAGTTAACTCCTTTAGCGTATTGGTTTGGATATTAGATTATTCGCCCTCGTCTTTCTTTCTTTTAGGGACATATTGGAGCTCATGACTTACTTTCTTGCCATAAGATGCACTATCCTCTCTATGAGATTTATTCACGTTGGGTTGTACCTCCTCAGTAACGGCTTTGGCTTTACCAATAGTCACCTCAGCTCTTTTGGTTATGGACTCTTCATTCTTTATTTTCATGCCGTCATCAAATTTTAGCTCCTTCACAATGCGGTTCTTCAAGTAGAACTTTGCATCGGCGGAGTGTGACTCTGCCTCGGTGAATGACTCATCATCAACAACTATCTTCTTCTCGACGTCACCCTTGTAGTATTTTAAACATTGATGGTAGGTAGATGGAACTACTTTATTCTCATGTATCCAAGGTCTTCCAAGCAAAACATTGTATGAAGTCTTCGCATCGATCACATGCAGCCATGCACTTGATTGCATATCTTCAATAGTGATTCCCAGCCTGATCATGCCTATGTCTCTTTGCCCTCCTTGGTTGAATCCTTGGATCATCACACGACTTTCTGAGAGTTCGTTCATGGGAATACCAAGTTCTTTCACAGTGCGAATTGGCAAAATGTTCACTGAGGATCTTCCATCAACGAAAATTCGATTTACCTTTTCATCACGCATATAGCCAACCGGGTACAATGGGTGGTTATGAGGAGTGTCACCTAGCAGAAGATCATCATTTGTGAACGTGACTTTTTCCTCACAAGCTTTAACTTCTTGAGGAGTGGACTCGATAAGCTTTTCCGAAGATGGTGCCGGCGGTAGGTCATCACTCCTTTCTTTCCCTTCGTCAATATGGAAACAAGAGGCATCAATACCCCTATGGGAAATCTTCGTGCAGAACCAACTTGGTAAAAACTCCTCAAGGTCACTGGATGTCGTGGCTTTTGAGGGTGGTGCACCTCCACTTTCGCTTTCTTTACGTGCTTAACTGGGTTCCATCTCCTAGGTCTTTTCACCATTATTTTCCTCATTGGTTTTTCCATTGATCCTTTTCGTGGGCCCCTTTTGTGGCACCTACGATGAGTCACCAACGTCCAACCTTCATCGTCCTCAGGTTGACCGTCTTCAACTTTGTAGTTCTCCAGTAATTCTTTATCTTTACTTTCTTTAAAACTACATAATTTGTCTGGACTGAATGAGCCAAATGTGATAGAGACTTGGTTTGCGCTTGCTTTCTCATCTTCAAGCACGATCTTCTTTTCACGAGCCAAGTCCATAACTTTGTCCTTGAAGAAAAAGCACTTCTCCAAAGGGTGGCTCACAAGTCGATGATATTTGCAGTAATTTGGGTCATCAATTTTCCCAGCTTCATTTGGTCGCTTCATCTCCGGAAGCTCAATGAGATTTAACTCGAGGAGTTCTTCAAAAATAGCTGACACATCAGAATCTAGAAATGGGTACTCTTTCTCTTGCATTTCTTTTAGAGTTAACTTTCCACTTGGCTTATCTTGAAACAAAGTGGATTTAATACTCTGCTTCTTGCTCACCTTCGTCGTGAACTTCACAGGTGATGTGTTGACATTCATAGCTTCTTTATTTTCAAATCTCGGTACAAACTTGCTCCATTTTCTGACTTCTTGCTTGTCGTTCCCTTTGCGAGGTTCATAAATGTGTAGCCTTTCATTTACAGCAGAGGTCATGCTCAATTCCATGTCATGGGCACGAGTTGCGAGTTCTTCAAAAGGCTTGATACCTTGCAAGATGTAGCTCAATAACCAATGCATACCTTGGATGCACATCTCTATGCCAGAAGCTTCACTAAGCATGTCTTTACAGTTGAGGCTTGCATTCCTCCAACGATTGATAAAGTCGATAACTGGTTCACTCTCCCGCTGATGAGTACTTGTGAGTTCTATCATACTCACAGTACGTCTCGTGCTATAAAAGCGATTGAGGAATTTTTGCTCTAGTTGATCCCAGCTATCAACAGCCAGTGTCGAGGTCCCTGTACCAATCAAAAGCATTTCCTTTTAATGAGCGGACAAACTGCTTGAAAAGGTAATCTCCATAAGTCCCAGCATTGTTGCATGTCTCAACAAAGTACGCCACATGTTGCTTTGGATTGCCTTTGCCATCAAATTGTTGAAATTTCGGAGGTTGATAGCCAGGAGACATCTTCAAAATATCGATCCTTGAAGTGTACGACTTTGCATAGGTAAAGGAGGACTTGGAAGCAACTTCATATTTGTCTTTTATAGTCCCTTCAATAAAATCCTTTTAGTTGATTTATTGGAATCATCCCTTCCGAAGAGACTGTAATTTCCTTAGTGGATGCAACTTGTCGTGGGGGAGCATCAATCTCTTGGACTTTTCAGCAACATCGCTTCCTTCTTCGGGTGCATTTGTGGAAGATCTTGATCCTTTTGAGGATGAATATTCGAAAACAGGGGTAGATGCGGACGTCACTTGGGGTGCTTGTTGTCCTAACGAGCTTGCTTTGCTCCTTGTAACTGGTCCAAAGCTTCCAAAGGTAACTTCGAGTATGTTTTCCACATCAACATGGAACTTGGAATTGGCAGCCTTAACGTAAGTTGAACTGGAGTTGATTTTCTTGGAAGTCATTTCGTTGGTCTTGAACTTTGGTGATTGAAAAGTTGAGATGAGAGGTAGAGATGGTCCTACCGGGCGTGTCAGAATTTGTAGACAATAAATTGCGTCGATAAAATATAATCGGGATCGTAAAATATTGCAACAATCGTAGTATTTTATTTCAAATAATATGAGTGTACAATCTCTATGAATCCTTTGATTCTTCTTTTCAATATAAATTCAAGGACTTTTGAGCTTGATCTTGAATTTTAATTTGATTTGTCCGTCGTGAACACTTTGATTATTGCCACGAATTGTATCACGAACAAGTAGCCTTGATCTTGAACGCCTTGCATTTGATTTGACTTCGTTCTTGATCTTGAATACTTGAATTGTTCTTCGTTCTTGAGCTTGGATTTGATTTCTTGAAGCTTGAAACTTGTAGAGAAATTTGCGACGTTTGATCCAAGAGCTCTCTCATGCTTCTTGTTATGACTTCTGGTGTCTTTTTTGAGTTATGAAGACCTCTATTTATAGTTTTGGAAGGAATGAGTTGTGATAAAAATAAACTCTTTCCGACCAATCAAATTGAAGTGTGACATGGCCGCATTTGATTGGACGGAACATGTCACTTGCACACATGTCGCGGTTTCATTGGCCTTCTAATGTGACTTGACATGCCTTGTCATTTTGACACGTGACATAATCCTATTGGTTCTTCCGTTTGACTTGGCATGCCACGTCATTTGACACGTGGCACCAAACTAGGCCTCTAGGAAGATGACATCTTGGGCCTAATGAAGTGAGTCATCACTTTAGCCCAGTTAAACGCTAGCCCAATGGATTAAGACTTATTTATTAACCATATATGTTGGACTTATATAATTAATTCAATTATATTAGTCCATAATATTTATTTGGACCAATATATCTTGAATTTTAAAATATAATCCAAATTCTTTTATGAATTTAATTTTAATAAAATTTATATGCTTACAGTAATGTTTGGTGAAAAGTGAGAAAGATTAAAAAAGAAAATTCAATATTGTGAAAATCAAGAAAGGAAGTGTAAAGATTTACATAATATTTAATGAGAAAAAGACTTTAAAAAAGAATAATCACTTGATCCCTTCCATAAATTTTATATTTACACGTTAAAGGCCCATTTTTAAGGAACAAAAATATCGTTTCTTTTCAGTTTTTAACAAAATATATAATAGGAGTGAAATTACTTAACTAAAAAAAATTAAAGGGTAAAAGTGGCGTCCCCTAAAGTTGGGGGCCTAAACCTTGTGCTTCAGTGACTTTACCCAAAAGACGGCCTCGTCTAATACAAATTAGTGGAAGAAAAATCTTTAGCATATATATAAGTTTGATAAAAACTACTACATAGTAATTTTCTCAGGGAATTTGAACTGGAGAATCCTCGGTGCCAACAACTTTAAAAAAAAATAAAAATTGCACGGGGCACTTTATTTGTTTGCCCTCATTTAATCTATACTCGCTTTTTTAAAAACTTTTAACTTGTATCCACTTTTTAAATAACTTCAGCTCCCTTTTCCCTCGCTGAGCTGAAGTTCACCAGTTAAGCTGAAGTTCGCCAGTTATAAAGACAAAACTTCAGCATACGGGGCTGAAGTTCTAGAGCTGAAGTTCCCAAGTTATAAAGACAACAACTTCAGCATAAGGGGCTGAAGTTCCCCAGTTACAAAGACAAAACTTCAGCTCTAGAGTTGAAGTTTTGTCTTTGTAAACTGGGGAACTTCAGCCCCTTATGCTGAAGTTGTTGTCTTTATAACTTGGGAACTTCAGCCCCGTATGCTGAAGTTCCCCATTTACAAAAGACAAAACTTCAGCTCTAGAGCTGAAGTTCCCGTATGCTGAAATTTTTGTCTTTATAACTGGGGAACTTCAGCATGAAGTTCCCCATTTACAAAGACAAAAACTTCAGCTCTAGAACTGAAGTTCCCCAGTGTAACTGGGAGAACTTCAGCCCCGTATGCTGAAGTTTTTGTCTTTATAATATTTACAAAGGCAAAAACTTCAGCTCTAGAGCTGAAGTTTCCCACTTACTAGAGCTGAAGGTTCGTAAGCTACTTCACGCCCGTCTACTAGAATGCTGAAGCTTTGCGTGATTGCCTTTGCTACTTCAGCGCCGCATACTGAAGTTATGCGCAAAAGCGAGTACGGATATAATTTTTTTTATAAAACGGATATAAGTTAAAACGTGACACAAAAAGTAAGTACAGATACAAAAGCCCCCCCCCAAAAAATCTGTTGTTTAAACTTACTACCTCGTTGTTTATACAATTTAAATTAAACAAATAATTTCTCATGCACCTGAATTTAATCATGTGAAAATTCCTCTCTAAATTTTGTTAAGTTAATCCAGGCCCTGTGCCGTAAAATGCGAGGACTGTATACTGCATCACCTAAAAAGTATAACTTTTAATTCTTTTTATATTCATTTTACAAGTATTACCGACAAATTGTCGGGACAAGGGAGTAAGAACTCATGTGATTCATTGGGAAAAGAAGTCATCTAACTTGCTATTAATCTAAATCAGATTTGCTAGAACGATTTTTAATGGAAATCATTGGCTGAATGCTTGATTTAGAAAGATTTTATTCATGTGATCTTGGATAGAAATATACACGTATTAGAACGTCTTTGTTGACGATTTTTCACCCAACAACGTCTAGATTTTCTTGAACAATTTGATACCTCGCACGGGATAAATCACACGTTGTCAAAAGCAATCTCACCGCTCCCATAGGAATAGATCTATGAGTTTTTTCTTTGATTTGTTACGCATATTTATATTTTAAATTGCTTGAAAGAATAAATTTTTTAAAATTAGAGTTAATACCCTAAAATTCTCCTAAACTATCAAGTTTTTGTCAATTTCTTATTTAAACTATTTGGTGTCTCCAAACCCCCTCCCCCCTCGAACTATATTACCCTTTATATTAAAACCCCATCCTTAGAGATGCGTCTAGTACACGCTCCTAATTGTCTAAAAAATCATGTATGTAGCATTACACGTGGCTATTTAACTCAACCTAAAACCTGTCTAAACTATCATTTTTTTGTCAGTTACCTTCTTAAACCATCTGGTGTCCCGATAATACCCCTAAACTATATCCCCTATGTATTAAAATCGCATGTTGGACTTTTAAAGGTACGTCTGTCTAACATTAGTAACTTATGGTTTATACAAAGTTTTTTATATAGTTTACTCATGATGTATTACTCTCGAATGATTGATCAATTCTAGGAGTTTTGGCCAAAATAATATTTAATGTACTGTATTTAGGTTTAATTGTGATTGTGCTTTATACTAGACTCCAATTGATAAGTCCTTATTTATGTTCACTTGGTAGTACAATTAAAATATAAATAAATGCATATAGTGTTACATTTTTTAAAAGTCATCTTATATTACATAAAAAAGATTGCACAAAATAAAATTTCGCAGATAATTAATTCCCCAGCAATTACATTCTCTAATTCCAGATTACATAAAGAATGTTCAAGAGACTCAACTTTATTCTTTATAAGGTGTTGAGTTTAATAAGAAGATTTAAATTGTTATTCTTTCAACAATATGTGTAAGACATGAAAGAAGATCAAACAAGAAAGAGAATAAATAATTTCAGAGGAAACAAGAGAGGGAGAAATTTTTCCAGAGGAAACCCATACGGAGAACTGAAGAAAAAAAAGTTAAAAAAATGAAGAAGAAGGTGAAAAACAAAGAAGAAAGGTGAAAAAATAAGGAAGAATGATGAAAAAATGAGGAAGAAAAGATGGATAAGCGAAATAGGGAGAATATTTATTTAAAAAAATAAATTTGAAAGACGGTTAGGCTAATTAGCCATTATTTTCTATTAGGTGGGTCATTTTAATGGCTTTTTTCAGCTACCACGCGCTCCCAAGCGAGTATCTGCACATGTTATACTAGGTCAGCGACGAGAGGGTTTTAATACGAAGGGCAATATAGTTCAAGGGGATTTTGGGGACACCAAATAGTTTAAGTAGGAAACTGACAAAAATATGATAGTTTAAGGGGGTTTTAGGGTATTAACTCTTTAAATTATGATTATCTACAAGCTAGAAAAGACAGATACCAAATCTCAATGTCAATGGAATAGACGATGGCATAATTAGGTGTGTGGTTAGCTTACAAGTCAAGGGTGTATAAGAACTTAGTTACTTTGGTTCAAACCATATATATGTGTCAAATAATTATAATACAAATAATAAATTTTAGACCTAGTTGTAATCAAATAGACGATAGTAAAATTTTGAAATCATACCTATAAAGTTTAAATTATAGATCCGTCTCTGATGACATTATATTATCTTGGCTAAAGAACACGTTGTGAAATGAAGTGCTGCATTTTACATCTAAATAATATGTCACTCTCCAGAAAATACAGCTGAGAAGCAAATTTAAATCACAGTGCTGATTTCTGCAGATGAATCAACTATCTGATGTGAACTGGTCAATTAACTGCTCTTTCTACCGAAACGATGTCTATATATAATTACATATACTATTGATGTGAATTACAAACTTCAGCCACAGTAGAGGTTAGACTAAATTAACCCACATATGCAGACTGACAAGTACTAACTACAGAAATAATTAATATCCTATTATACTGCATGCTATTATACGGTACTATTTAATCATTAATGCTTTCTATATTCCGAACATCGGGTTTAGAATCCAGATGCGGAGCCTCTGCCCCACTACTATTTGGTTAGACTTCCTCAATGGAATAAATCACATCACTTAAAATAAATGGTAGAACAAATTTCCAGCTGTTACTTTTTGAAAGGACCAGCCAACCAATTCATATAAAATATTTTGCAATTTATACATTTAAGAACTCGATTCCCGTTGGGATAGTTAAGTAAAAAGAAAATAAAAAAATTCTTCGTAAATTAATCTACGTAATTAACTCTTCCGTGAATCTGACCAATGAAAAAGTCGATTAATTTAGCAGTGGAGAAAAGTGAACCGAATATAATATTCCAGCATAGTCCTTGAGACTTCTGCTATAAATAGCTTAGCATCTAACCATTGTTAATCAACAACGTTAACGCATCCTTTTCATTCTAGATAAAAATGAAGCTAAGCCACATTGCGTTTGCAACTCTTTCACTTCTCGCTTTGTTACTGATCCCAAGTGTATTGGCCGCACAATGCGGTGAGCAAGCCGATGGTGCACTGTGCCCCTCTGGTTACTGCTGCAGCAACCATGGTTGGTGTGGAACCACCGGCGATTATTGTGATCCAGACAAGTGTCAAATCCAGTGTCCTTCACCGTCTCCTCCACCTCCTCCATCCACCCCAACCCCTCCCCCTCCTCCACTCACCCCAACCCCTCCTCCCCCTCCTACTCCATCCCAAGACATTACTGAAATCATTAGCAGTGATTTATTTGATGAGCTGCTTTTGCATCGGAACAATGTTGCTTGTCCTGCTAGGGGCTTCTATACCTACGATGCCTTTGTACAAGCTGCCAGGAATTTCATTGGTTTTGGCACAACTGGCGATATTACTGACCGTAAAAGAGAGGTTGCTGCGTTCTTGGCTCAAACATCACATGAAACTACTGGTAATCTTTAGCTATTTAATTACATGCTTATAATTAATAATAATAATCCAGCTACGTGCACGTATACTCGGCTCAAATATATCAAAAGTTATATACTCCTGATTAAAATGTC
Organism: Nicotiana knightiana; assembly: GCA_005239525.1. Taxonomy (NCBI): domain Eukaryota; kingdom Viridiplantae; phylum Streptophyta; class Magnoliopsida; order Solanales; family Solanaceae; genus Nicotiana; species Nicotiana knightiana. The sequence continues at coordinate 24,672 of ML374593.1, read as the reverse complement.
CATGTCCCTTTTGTTTAATTATATTTTTCCAGCCAACTAGTGCTTGTCTTAAATTCCTAAGTTAAAAGATATATACTTGGACAGGTGGTTGGGACACTGCACCTGATGGCCCTTATGCATGGGGTTACTGTTTCAAAAGCGAAGTAGGAAACCCTGATGACATGCCTTCCTATTGCGAACAAAACGTTGAGTGGCCCTGCGCTCCTGGCAAGAAATATTATGGACGAGGCCCCATCCAAATTTCATAGTATGTAATTCCCTTCTCTTTTTAATTTGCAGATAATCTAATACTCCTTCAGTTAAAAAGAGAGGCACTATTTTCTTATTAGCTACACAAATATTATGATAGATTAGGATCAAAGTTCCAATTGTTTCTTTCTTTCTCTTAAATATCATACCTACTCAAACTACGCCGTACAAAATTAAAATTTAACAAAGTGAGTGCATGTGTTTTATGAATCTACTTGCCCTTATACTTTAAGGATAAAAATCACAATTCATAAATCTCTTTTTCTGAATACATGAAAGAGAACTCAAATCTTGATAGTAATGTATAAGGTTATACTACAACTTTGCTTATAATTCCTTTTTACCATATTTCAGCAACTATAATTATGGACCTTGTGGAGTCGCCATAGGAGAAAACCTCCTAGGTGATCCTGATTTGGTGGCTGCAGACACAGTAATCTCATTCAAAACTGCACTTTGGTTCTGGATGACTCCTCAACCACCAAAGCCTTCGAGCCACGATGTCATCCTCGGGATATGGGAGCCAACCCCATCCGATGTAGCGGCCAATAGGCTCCCTGGTTATGGGGTCATCACAAACATCATCAACGGAGGATTGGAATGTGGTCATGGCCCTGACAAGAGGGTAGAGAGTCGAATTGGCTTTTACTTAAGGTACTGCCAAATTCTAGATGTTAGCCCTGGTGAGAACCTTGACTGCGGCGACCAGAGGTCTTTTGCGGACGGACTCTTGTTCAACTCTATGTAGAATAAGCTACTATTGTTACACTAGTTCTTCTAATTTCTCGTTTTAATCCATTAAGTGGATGCTTGTGCTTGTAATCGGACTATCGTGGGCATGTGATGACGCCATATATAATAAACAAATGAGGTTTTAAATATCCTCTATATATTATTAATCATGAGTTGGCTTAACGATAAAACTATAACTGCGTTGTCCCTCTATACGATATCGTGGGAGTGTAAAGTAGTAAATTCACCTCATTTAAGGAAAACAGGGGAAGAAAATAGAACATAACCTTTTCTGAGCTGATCTGCTACAAAATCCTGAGATTTTTCATCGTGAGTCCTGCTAACGTTACGATCCAGCGCACATAAAAACAACTACTGCAATTTTGAAATTTGAAACGAAAATTCTTGTGGTTTAAAGTAGCAGATTCGGCAGACACCCAACAAATTATAGACTTATCACAAAGGGAACATATAAAGAAGGATTGGCTACAGATATATAGAGAGGTACAATTTCGAAATGAGAAACAGCTCAATATCTATTTGCTAGAGTTGATTACTCCTTTCTCCTCAAACGGGAAGGTACTCGTAAGAAGAAAAGCGTGAGTACTAATTAAGCCTATATCATATATTTCTACCAGCTACCAAGCTAGAAGATTAAAATTATAATTGATGGCCTACGTTAGCCTCGTTTACCCTAGAATCCGAGTAACAATTAAATTTGCTTTATGGTCTTAAAGATACGTGATTTGGTCCAATACTGACTGATAACCAAGAAAACGAACATATAAATTAAGGAAGTAAGTTGAATCAAACCAGCGTGCGAGCAAGTTTCGACCTCGAACTATGATTGCCTCGAGTTATGATAATAAGAACAATAAAGTAAGAACAATAAGGTTAAGAGACAATTCTGATGAGTGATGAGCAAGAAAGTAAGAGTGTATATTCCTTTGCCAATGATTGATGCCTTTACAAAGGAATGAGCCCCTCTTTATATAACTAAAACCTCATAACAATTTTTCTGATCTCTCCTTCTCTTTATCTCCCTTTACTAGTTACTTGCTTCTCCGCCCCTTTAGTGTAAAAATCATCAAACCCCATCTCTTTCCGCTTCTTTTAACCAGAAGTAATGGCAAAAACTTCAAAAAATGTTCCCCAAAAAGAGAAAACTTCTTCCTCCTCTTCCCGTCCGGCCGGCGACAAGGCGCCGACCCTTCACGAGATCGTTCCTGGCGCCTGCATCATAAAGAAGGACTTCAACGTTGAAACCCCCCCTCCCCCTGCGGTTCCTGGCCGATGTGAACATGTATTGAGGTATATCCGCTCGATAACGGAGAAACACCTCGAGGTTGTGAAAAATGATTGCGGTTGGGGGGATGGGGTCGTGGTACAGATCCCCACCCCGAGGAGAGCATTACCACCCATGTGGAGGGGTTCCTAAGTGTTTATTCTTACCCCTTCACACTGGGTCCCCTCGATCCGATCGTGAGACTTCTGTAAAATATACCAAGTCACCCTCGGTCAAAGCCACCCTTCTTTCTGGCGAATAGTGATCATGCTTCGCTACTTCTCCAGCAAGGCCGAAGGGCTCAAGTTTACTCTCAGTCATCTTATCCGCTTGTATCGGTCTCAGATTTTTCGAGGGTTGGTTAAGCTCCAACGCCGGTCAACCAAGCGCTTCTTTGCCAGCAACGACGAGGATAAAGATCGGGGCTGGATGAGCCGGTTCATTCGAGTGAGGACTGTTGATACCCAATTTTTCCTCAAACTATTTTCAAACTTGCATATAGACTTTCAAAATCAATCTTTACGGTAACTGGTATTTTCCCATAATTTTTGGTATTTTTATCAAATTATTTTCTTGTTTATTTAACACTTTATATTCCATAATTATTCATAAATGATGTTATTTCAAGTCATTTTTTTTCTCAATATGTTGTTTATATCCTATTTAATTCCCTTAGTGTTTTATTATTTCACAAATTAGCCAATATTGGCATTATTTAGTTAGTTTCTGCAGTTTTTGCTATAGCACAAATGTACATTTTTACCATTTTAAAATCAATAAATGATCATTTATATTTTTATATATTAGGCAATCGCCTTAATTTCATTTATTTGGTCTCAATTTCGTTTTTTACAATTATTAACTATTTTAATTAATTGATTATCTTATTTAATAGGGCATTTAACGTTTAGCCCACTATTATTTAAATTATAGCCAATTTTAAACCAATCCCCACCTGACCCAAAACCCATTCTCCAACCCAACCCAAACCCATTCCTACCCGTCCCAACCACACGCCCGATCTGAACCGTTGATCATATGAGATCAACGGTCCAGATCTAAGTTACCATAATTAAACTCAACCACTACCCCCTCCGACCCCTCATTCTCTCAACACTCATTCTCTCTCTGTTACTCTTTAGTTATCTTTAGAAGCCTCCTTTGGCTTCTCTCCTCCGATAACCATGGCTCCTCATCGTCTCATGGCTATTTGTCCACCTTGCACCGGTCCAGTGATACCCTAGAGCCCTCAGGCGAACCTGGAGCGGTTCACTCAACTCTCAGGACCCCTCATGCCACTTTCCAGCCTCTGAGTAAGAGCTACAGCCTTTACGGCTTAAGCCGACGACGTCTTTGAGGTTTTTCCTACTTCTCTGGGTTCCTCGAAACCCTAACTCCTATATCTTTTTAATTTCTTCTAGATCTGCCTTAGATCTATGGTATTACTAAGCTTTTCTACGCGTTTCTTTGAAATAAAAAGCTTTTGTACTTTGAACAGTCTTCGTCTTCAAACTAGGGTTTCATAACCCCTTTTTAAAACGGCTTTTCCTTCCGATTTTAGTATTATCTTATGATTTTCACTATGTTCAAACATTTATTTAAGTTTTTATCTTCATCTGAGTTATTATGTCAAAACCCTAATTTTCTTAGCCCTAATCCCCGGTATCCGAGTCTGTCTTTGATAATATGCTTGCTTAATTCGCCTGTGTGCTTGTTTCCCATAAATATTCTGAGTTTATGTGATTTTATCCCATTCTGTTCATCAGGGTTTCTGGTTCTTTGCTGCTCCCGTTTATATTATGTTTGTTCTGTTGATTCCTTTAATCATTTAGCATGTTCTAGTTTGAATCCTAGACTTTATATGATTCTTTTACCTTACTGTGCCTATTAGGGTTTCCGAGTTGATTCCTTTTACCTATCGTGTGTTTGCTATCTGTGTTAATTTCCTTTAGCTAATGCTACTTTTGTTTGAATCCCTAATTTCCTGTAATTGATACCTTTCACCAATCTTTTGTGATGATTTCCTTACTGATTTCAACCACTAAAATATTTTCTTGCCTTATTCTATGGTCGACTATGTTACCAGCTGGCTCCTAATTACTTTCCTTAATTAGAATTTACTGAACCTGGCCTCTATTACATGTTCAGTACTTGTGTGATACCAATACTGTTTCCTTATGTACTATATTCAGTTTTGCATGATTTCCTCCTTTATTTATTACTTGCATATTACCGTTTGAAGTAACTCTTTAATTAAAGGGAATACTTATGTTGATGTGATTATAATTGGTACATAATTCCATAATTTACTGCGTAACTATGACTCTTGCCTTATTTGCTACATAGTTTAAAACCATATATACTTCTAACCTTTCAGTAACAGAAATAAAACAGACATACGGTTCTAAGCTCTCTCTACACACACACACATACTGTCCCGCTTCTCTTGTTGTCACTTGCAACTGAGTCGGTTTCAAGCCAAGACTTAGTGATTCTATTGTGTTATTGCTCTGCTGCTCTCCTGTTATGTTGCATCTACACACTACTACTCTGCTGTTCTTCACATTACTGCTCTTCATTCTGCATTCAGTCTTTCATTCAAAACTGGTATGTTTTCCAGTTTATGTTTATAGCACCTAAAACAACATGTTTCTGTTTGTATTACGATTCCTTTTGTTCCTCTTATGCTTCTATTTGTGGTTCTGCTGCTTGCCTTGCATTTAGCCTATCTACTATGTCTATATGTTGTCCCTTTCCCTTTAGTTCAATATGTCTATTTCTTTCTCATCTGTTTCACTATGATTCTTCCTTACCCCTGACTCCTGACACTATAAGCATGCACTCCTGATACTTAGTCGCTATACCCCTCAATTTGATGCTATTTGGGATCCTAGAATGAATACTCTGTGATGAACTATGCTATGTCTGTTTAGGTCCTATAATACTACTCTAAGGTCTACTTGTGTGCAAATCTGCTTCCACTATGTGACTTATTTGTCCCCAGTTCCCTTATCCCTGACTGTGTTTGTTTCTTAAACTGTGTGTGTTTGTCAGTTGTTGATTGTCCTGTTTCTTTTCCTTCTCAATTTGGTTTTTCACAAGAGCAAACTCTCATGCTATTATTCAAGGCTTATTTCAAAATATTTATTTCAGAAAACTATTTCCAACCCAACTCTTTTTAAAACTATGAGCACATCTCACCACTACTAGTTTCTAAGTTCAGCCCCCTTCGTGTGAGCACTGCCTTGGGGACCATTTGAGTACCCATTGAACTCTGACACACAAGGCTGGCATTCCCACACTGCACTTACTCATTCCTGGCTAGGGTACCTGGGTACGAGCACTGCCTGGGATCCTCTGAGGTCCTTAGGAACTCTGACACACCTGGGTTATAAAAGGTCATGGCATATGGCATTGTTGGATTTGAGGATTTGGGCTTATTGTTAGGCTCCCTATAGTGTAACTTCTTAGTTTCCTTATTTACTTATGAAATTTGTGCAATGTTGGTCTGTAATAATTAATTGTAAAAAATGATTATGGGGCCGGATAGTGAAATGGGTGGGGTATGCATGCTTAGTATAGTTACGGGTAGAAAACCATGCTTATAGTTTGCTTTCATATATGCGCAATAGCCACCATGATTAGGAATACCTATCATACATGCATTAGATATCATGATACTTAGGTCCATTCATGTCAACATCTCATCATACTTATATCCACTTAGAAATCATGTTTATAGTTGGATAACGACAAAAAAATGGCTGTCATAATATTACCGTTTCAACATTCTCGCAATTGTTTCATCTAGAAATCCCGTTTTAGGCTAAATAACTAATTATTGTCAAATTTTGCATCTTAGGAATCATGTCCCCTTAGGATTTCATTCTCATCATGCTCATTTATCTATGCCAAAATCATGTGTTAAAATAAATAGCTCCTACGAACACCTAGAAATCATGTATTAGGTTTCAATAACTTAACAAGGGATTACGTCTCTGTATGTTCTGTTTTTTTAGTCAAAATGTATTAATGAATCTCGCTAAAAATAGTTTTCGATTATAAAAGCTCTCATACATCTAGAACATCATGTATAGGTTTGCATACTCAACACCCTGTGGCATTTAGGTATCATGTTTTGTAGGACCTGCATTCATACTCGTTTAAATACTCACCCCCTTTATCTTGGTTAAAAACAGACTCATCATTGTCTAACTACTATTTCTGATAAAGCTAAAACAGTGTAAATGGAGCGGTATAATACGCCTAAGAAAGCCTTAGGTATTAAACTTATTAAAACTGGATATATACCTTCTTTCTGTGTGCTGTTTAGTTAATAATAGGTCAGGATCGATAGTCTGAATCTGGTAGAAATCCTTTTCTCTGAAACTCAGTGAAAACACTGCTTCATTACTGTATTCTCGCCTAGACATCATGCTTTAGGTCCTGAAGCTAAAGACTTTACTTGTGTTTTAGTCGTGCTATTTATGTGTATAATTTGGGGAGGAATATCTAAGCCTTATATCTGCCTCTATATGTTTCCCTGTATTTACAGTCCTAATTGTTTTGTTTGTCGTTTAGAATTTTGCCCTTTAAACCTAGGGGTTCAGCCTAGTACCCACCCTCTAGGAATAGTAGTCCCTAACTACCTCCAGGGCTGATAGGATGGGACAGGTAATAGCACGCAATAAGTTTCGTGACCGACACGCGTTTTAATTTCCTTTACGGGGTGGGAAGGGTAAAATATGGATATGATGACCGATGCGCTAATACCACGTGTAGCCCCTCTTCGAGGAGTGATTACCGGGTATTGCATTGATGTGATCCATATTATTATAAACCTAGGACATCTTTTATATGCTTAACTCGTAATCGTTTTCAAAAGTCTAACTTCCTTTGCTATATTTTCAAACATCTGCATGTTTAAGACTTAAATCCCCTCTTATTTGAGCCTTTACTTGTTATTTTCTATCTGTACAAATTCACGAAACCATTCGGCTGGGAATCACACGTGTGGATATTGAGGGGTGCCTAACACCTTCCCTTTAGGATAATTTCAAGCCCTTACCCAAGTCTCTGGTTAGCAACATAGTTATAATTGAACTCCTTAGGTGCCCTAACGCACCGTTAAAATTTCTAGGTGGCGACTCTTCAAAATGTGCAAACCCCCATTCCCAAAGGGAATGAGTTGTCCCAACCGATGTCACAAACCCGATCTTCGCGAGGAAGAAGGTGGCCGCGACAACATGACGACTCTGTTGAGGGTTATAGGCTTTTACCATTTCGAATTGTTTCGTGAATTTATGCCTGTATTTTAAACACTTGCATCCTTTCCCATTCCCGTTGCATGTAATTAATTGTTTACTTCGAGTATTTATTTCCAAACGTAACTGACATGTCTCTTTGTTTACTTTTTGTAACTGCTTTAAATCATTATTACCCTTTTTTAGCACTTTCTTTAACGTGCAAAATACGTGACAACATGTTTTAATACTTATTGCATAAATCATGCTCAACATTAATACTCCACTCGTGCCAAACAAAATACTATAGCAACACTTGACGAGTGGTTGCGTCCTTCCTATATTATCACCCCCTAAATTCAGAAAAGCTGATTAGCGGTAAAACCAGTCGATCAGCGGTGCAGTCGACGGTTCCATGCCTTTCCCCTTTGAGTTGTCCACTCAAGGGTACCCGTCTAAAACCCCATAGAAACCTTACTCTGTCGAACTGTTACATGCATCATGGTCAAACCTAGTCAAAGCTAAAGTGTTGTCCGCACGATAGCTTTTAAGGTAGCCTTATCCAAAAGTCCACCGGGTTTCCCTGAATCCAAACGGACGCCCTCACATTTTGTGTATTTATTTGGAGAACTAAATGCTTCCTGCTGATTATTGACGATAAATAGTTGAGTTCGATGGGGGTAAGGGCCTAACCTATCTGTTTTGCAGAAAAAATGAGGCACGAAGTCCCCAGATTCGGCATGGTCTCCAACATCCACCAAAAATTGCTGAGTTGGTGGGAGGATCTACACTCTAGCGACAAAGCTATCGTCAGGAAACACTTAGGTAATCTACCATCTCTTCTGGAAATCCAGCCTAACAAAATGATAGTGGAGGCTGCTACCCTGTTCTGGGATCGCGAAGGATCTGTGTTCTGCTTTGAGAACATCGAAATGGCACCGTTGATAGAAGAGATAGGAGGGTTGGCTAACCTAGTATGGGAAACTCCAGGGTTGCTGATGCCTGAGAACTGCATAGGCAGAAGTTTCCTCAAAATGATGGGTCTGAAAAAGGACGCGGAATTGGTATGTCTGTAGGATTCGTACATTCCTTTTGATTACCTGTACGAACGGTATGGTTACAGCAAATCATACCGTACTTACCATGATGAGTTTGATATCACCTCTCTAGGACACGTCCATCGCCGAGTGTTCGTGTTTATGGTCTGATTTTTGGGATTGATCGTGTTCCCGATGAAGAAAGAAAGGATCCATACCAGGCTAGCCATGGTAACTAAGACCGTAATGGAAGGGTTAAATGGGCAGTATTTCAGCGTTGTTCCCATGATCGTTGCAGATATGTACCGGGCTTTAGAAAAATGTCAACAAGGAGCAAAGAATTTCGAAGGTTGCAATCTGTTATCCAACTCTGGCTTGTAGAACATCTCCAAAAAAGGGAATATCGACAGGACATCCACCGCCGAATGTGGGATGAACACATTGCTTTCCATCACCTTAAGCGAGTGAACTATATCCCTGACATGTTCGCTCAACCTGAGGACGCCGAAAGATGGGTCGAGCTCTTTGATAACCTGACTGAAGAGTGGGTTTAGTGGATGTTCGAATGGTTTCCAACGGATGAGTTCATCATTCGATCCCGAGACTCATCATTTTTGGTATTGATTGGTCTAAGGGGGACATACCCTTACGTCCCTCTTTGAGTTATGAGGCAGGCAGGAAGGAAACAAGTCATCCCTAGGGTCGAGAGGATGAGCCATCTCCGAGCTGACTTTCAAAATAATGACAGTTCTCACAAGTGCCAAGCTCAGCACCTATGGCACTGCAAGGTTATACTTGATAAAGACACCATCGAGTCGGACATGTATCACGCCGATTATACCCTTTTCTATCTGGGTTGGTTAGAAGAAGATCTGGGTGGTCAGAGCAAGCCAGGGTACGTCCGAGGTCACGGGGTTGTAGATGAAAGGGCTGAAGCACAAGTCAAGTTCAACCAGTTACGTAAAAGGATATGGGAAAATGAGGATGATCACCAAAAGATACATGAGTCCAACAAAAGACTGATCGAGGAATGGAAGGACATGGCTATTAGCGCCAACAAAAGGCTGGGATATTTGGAACGAGGTATACTCGATTTGGAAGAAAAGTTCATCAAAAGGGTTGAAGATTGTCAAAAGGTTGAGGGAGCTGCAGGGGATATCTAGCCAGAACTTATCTGCTGCTGGGACTTCGCGAGCTGGGAAAGCTACTAGAAGAAAGCAGGAATGCCGAATCTGGGGAAGGTCCTTCTAGGACCAAGTAGATAGGAATGTCTTTATTTTTCTATCAATGTAATAAGGCCAATGGACAATAGTGATTTTTATTTTTATTTTTCGTCTGTCGTTTCGGGATTTGTCTATTTTATTATCAATAAAATGATGCATTTAGCAGTTAAGTTCTCCAAATCAATTTGTCGCTAGGCATACCTCAGGCACAAAGAGGTCCCGAACTTAGGGCACACTTTCATTTCCGCATTATGTGTTTAAATACTGCAATACTCTTTTCATAATCCTCACTGACTTGGTTAACTTTTGTTTTTATTTTTTCTTAATCCCCTCCCTAAAGGTTAGTTCGTACATTCTGACATCATCATCCTATCGCACCAGATCCAAGGGCCCTCTACCTACTCCTCCCCCTAGTCCTCCTAAGGGCAAAGACAAAGGCAAAAGTAATATAAAGGAGTCCCGCGACATCAGAAAGGAGAATGTGATTGAACGGATAGAGTCCAATGATGGCCGAGGTATTCAGGTCCTGCATGAGAACATGTCGCCACTTGAACAAAATATGCTGAAGTTTCAAGAAGAACTAGATCAAGTCCGGTATCTGGCCAGCTTGTCGTTTTCCCTCAACGTCCTTGACGTCAACCTTCCAAATGTTCAAAACCCCACACCTCCACAAAATATCTCGAGACAGAAAAACCATCACACCACTCCCCCAAAGAACCAAACTCTCCCGACACAGTACAATGCTTGCCACACCTCAAATAACACCCCACTGCTCATCCCAGACCTCAAAACCCAACAAAATACCATTTCCACACCTATAACAATCCCATATATGTGGAAACCATGACCCATTCCACTCCGCCTATCCCACGGGTGTCCGAGTCTGACGAAAAGGATTTACTTATCAGGAACCTGGCCGAAGAGCTTAAGAAACTGACCAACCGAGTTCACGGTGTTGAAGGGACCAAATGGATTGAAGGGTTGAATTATGAAGACATTTGTATCCAACCTGATGTCGAACTGCCCGAGGGGTACAAACCTCCAAAGTTCAAAATGTTTTACGGTATTGGTGATCCGAGAGTCCATCTGAGAACCTATTGCGACAAATTGGTCGGCGTGGGAAAGGATGAAAGAATCCACATGAATCTGCTCATGAGGAGTTTGAAGGGAGATGCACTATCTTGGTACATCATCCAAGACCCCAGGAAATGGTCAAACTGGGTAATCATGGCGTCTGATTTCATGGACAGGTTTAGATTCAATACAGAGAACGCACCAGATGCGTTCTACATTCAAAATTTGAAGAAGAAGCCTACAGAAACCTTTCGCGAGTATGTTACTCGCTGGAGGTCCGAAGTCGCTAAAGTCAGACCTGCTCTAGAGGAAGAACAGATGAACAAGTTCTTTGTCTGGGCTCAGGACCCGCAGTATTGTGAACGGTTAATGATGGTTGAGGGTCACAAGTTGTCTGACATCATCAAATTGGGAGAGCGGATTGAAGAAGGTATTAAAAACGGTATGGTTACAAATTTTGAAGCCTTGCAAGCCACTAACAAGGCTCTATAGTCCGGTGGTGTGTCTAAGAAGAGAGATGTGGGAGCCGTAATGTTTGCACAAAGAACCAAGTCCCCACTCAAGTACCAAACCTATCCGACACCTCCAGTCACATATCATCCCTCACCAAATTACCAAGCTCCACCACCAAATTACCAAACTCCACCACCTTCCTACCAAGCTCCACCACCCACATATCAACTCGCTTCACCCAAATATCCACAACCTGATCCTATCTACCACACTTATAATTCCCAGCCATCTCATTACCAATTCCCTCCTGCACGTCAAAACTTCCCTAGACCTCATCCCAATTTTGATCGCCGTCCTCCAAAGAAATATACCGCCATAGCCGAGCCCATTGACAGCTATATGAAAAACTCAAAGCTGCTGGTTATGTTACACCTATCCCTGCTGCCACCCCTGAGAATCCCTCTCAGTGGATTAACCCAAACAAATCCTGTGCATACAATTCCGGCATGAAGGGACACGCCATCGAAGAATGCCGTTCTCTGTAGAATAAAATACAAGCTCTCATTGACAACAAGATTATTGTGGAAAAAGAACCCGCTCCAAACGTTCGCGACAATCCTCTGCCAGACCATAAGGGTAGAGGTATCCATATGATTGAAATAGAAGATGATTGGGATCCCGAGGGGTCAATCGGGTTGATCGTAGAAGGCGACGACCAAAGAAATCCGCAGTCACTCTCAAACCAATCATAGTCCAGATTCAGCCACCTGAGACCGTTGAGGTGAATATGTCTATTCCATTTGAGTTTGAAGCAGCGCCACTTGCAAAGTCACCAGTGCCAATCGAAGTTGAGTTTGTATCTCCAGCAAATACACCAGCTTCGTTCGAGGTCGCAGTCTTGCCACCCCGAACACACTTTCCTTTTGAAATAGGCTGCACCAATTCCGGTGGCAATGTCAACCACGCCACCCTTCTATTCAAACGCTATTCCTTGGGACTACATAGCCGAGGCAAGAAGGAAAAGCAAGGTCAGGTCTGAGGAAGCTGTCGCAACACAGGGTATGACGAGAACTGGTAAGGTCTACAACCCTGAGCATCTGGCCGAGTCAAGAAAGCAGGCCACCAACCGGCCTCCCTTTATCGAAACAGGTCCTGATGACCTTTGGAGAAAGATACAGGCGAAGGAGTATCCAGTCATCGACCAGTTGAATAAGACGCCGGCACAAATATCCATAGTCTCTCTGCTGCAGAATTGTGAAACACACAGAAATGCTTTGTTGAAAGTGTTGAGTGAAGCATATGTGCCGAACAACACCACTAGTAGGGAAATGACCAATATGGTAGGCCAAGTACTGGAGAGTCATAAAATCACTTTTCATGAGGATGAGCTACCACCTGAAGGATTGGGGCACAACAAAGCACTGCACATCACCGTGCAGTGCAAGGATCATTTCATCACAAGAATCTAGATCGATGGAGGTTCCAGTCTGAACATCTGTCCGCTGATAACACTCAAGAAATTGGGTAAAGGGCTACATGAGATAAAGGATGGGGTGATCAATGTGAATTCTTTTGACGGTTCTCAGAGGTCCACCATGGGGGAGATCAGTCTATGTCTACAGATGGGACCAACTTGGTTCGAAGTGGATTTCCAGGTGATAGATGTTCCGGAATCCTACAACCTGTTGGTGATACGACCCTAGATTCATGCTGTTGGGGCCGTAGCATAAACACTACATCAGGCGGTAAAATTTTAGTGGAACCACCAAGAGGTGATTATTCATGGCGATGGTAGAAACCCCATTTATAGCCGTCAAACTATTCCGATGATTGACGGGAAAAGAAAGATAGGCGGAGGAACTTACCACCATATTAAAACGGGTCAATGCCATCGACAAGGATAAATGGTGGGATAACAAGATCGAGAGCATCTTGAACTGGAGAGGATATGAGCCAGACAAAGGGCTTGGTAAAAACCTCCAAGGGATCACGAAGCCTATAAAGCTTAAGGAACATGGCGCCACTTTCGGTTTGGGGTATGAGTACACCTAGAAGGAATTCAACGACTGGTCGCCACCTTGGCGCAGTCCCTATTACCCTTTGGAATAGCCGATACCTCATCTTGAGCAGACTTTCAAGCAAGCTGACACTATCTACGGTTCAGATGAAAAAGAAGCACTTGCAGCAATGAGGAGCTTGTTTCTACAAAATGATGATATAGATTGCTGTGTTGTCCTCGAGGGGGAGGGGGAGGAAGGCCCTTCCATAAATACTGTAATCAAGGGGGCATATCTCAAGAACTGGTCTATCAAGACAACCAAAGCCCGACGAGCTCGGGGTAGCAAGGCTAAAACAAACATTATTTACTGTTTTATTTACTAAATGATTTTCCTGCATTTGTTTTAAATTTCTGCAATAAAGATCTTCAATGTTCCAAACAACTATTCAATCTATCAAAGCATCTTCTAAATTCTCTTACGAAATCTGATATTTATTGCTATTGTTTTCTCTCGTTACTTTATTTTGTACAACATTACTATTACTTGTCTTGATGAACAGATGACTGTGACATGCAATGAGACAATGCAACAAATGGACATTGATTCAGATGAAGAAGACATACCTGACGAGATTGTCAAGGAAGTTGAGAACTTTGAGAACAGACCTAAGTCCAACCTGGATGAGACCGAAGTTATCAACCTGGGAGATTTCAGAAAACGTTAAGGAAAATCATATCAAAATTCATCTGTCACCATTAGAAAAGAAAGAATACACAAAGTTTATAAGAGAGTATGAGGACGTATTTTCATGGTCGTATGATGACATGATTGGTCTAAGTACGTCTATTGTGGCTCACAAACTGCCAACCAATCCAAAGTGTCCACTGGTGAAACAAAAGCTCAGAAAGTTCAAACCCGACATGAGTTTGAAAATCAAAGAAGAGGTTACCAAGCACATCAATGCCAAAGTTCTTCGGGTAGTGGAGTATCCGACATGGTTAGCTAACATTCTACCTGTGTCGAAGAAGGACAGGAAGGTCAGAGTCTGCGTCGATTACCGGGATCTCAACAGGGCCAGTCCGAAAGATGACTTCCCCTTGCCAAATATACACATTCTGATTGAAAACTGCGCCAAGCATGAATTGCAGTCCTTTGTGGATTGCTTCGCTGGTTATCACCAGATCTGGATGGATGTGGAAGATGCTGAGAAAACGGCGTTCATTACGCCGTGGGGAGTGTATTGTTACAAGATGATGCCATTTGGTCTAAAGAATGCAGGGGCGACCTACATGAGGGCCATGACCACCATATTCCATGACATGATTCACAAAGAGATCGAGGTGTACGTAGAGATGTCATTATAAAATCAAAGAAATCTGTTGATCACATGGGGAATTTGGGGAAGTTCTTCAATAGGTTGCGAAAATACAATCCGAAACTGAACCCCGTGAAGTGTGCATTCAGGGTTCCTGCTGGGAAGTTGCTTGGATTTATTGTAAGCCGCCGGGGAATAGAATTGGATCCGTCCAAGGTCAAAGCCATTCAAGAGTTACCACCACCAAGGAACAAGAAAGATGTGATGAGTTTCTAGGAGAGGATTAATTACATCAGCCGGTTTATAGCACAGTCTATAGTCATCTGTGAGCCAATCTTTAAGATGTTGAAGAAGGACGCTGCGACCAAATGGACCGATGATTGTCAAAAGGCTTTCGACAGAATCAAGGAATATTTGTCAACACCGCCAGTCTTGGTACTGCCTGAGCCAGGTAGACCTTTGTTACTCTACCTTGCAATATTAGATGGAGCTTTTGGCTGCGTTCTGGGGTAGCATGATGAAACAGGAAGGAAGGAACAAGCTATTTATTACCTCATCAAGAAGTTCACTCCATATGAGGCCCGATATTCTCTACTAGAGCACACCTGTTGTGCTCTAACTTGGGTCGCCCAAAAGCTGAGGCACTACTTCTGTGCCTACACAACATATCTCATATCAAGGATGGATCCATTAAAGTATATCTTTCAGAAGCCCATGCCCACTGGCAAGCTAGCCAAGTGGAAAATCCCGCTGAGCGAATTCGACATTGTTTACATGACCCAGAAGGCAGTTAAAGGACAAGCTCTGGCAGACCATCTTGCTGAGAATCCCGTAGACGGAGGATACGAACCCCTGAAAACATATTTTCCTGATGAGGGGGAATCATTCATAGGAGAAGATATTGCAGAATCCTATGATGGTTGGAGGATGTTCTTTGATAGAGCAACAAACTTCAAAGGAGTCGGTATTGGAGCAGTACTAGTATCAGAGACCGATCAACATTATCCGATATCCGCCAAACTCAGGTTCCCTTGCACCAACAATATGGCTGAATACGAAGCCTGCATCATGGGGCTCAACATGGACATTGACATGAACGTCCAGGAGCTGTTAGTGATTGGTGATTCAGATTTATTGGTACATCAGGTACAAGGAGAATGGGCAACAAAGAATGCCAAGATACTGCCGTATCTGCACCACGTACAGGAATTAAGAAAGAGGTTCACAAAGATGGAGTTCTGGCACGTCCCTAGAATCCAGAATGAGTTCGCTGACGCATTAGCTACTTTGTTCTCAATGAACCAGCATCCGAACAAGAATTTCATCGACCCTATTCCCATAAAAATCCATAATCAGCCAGCTTACTGTGCCCATATCGAAGAAGAAGCAGACGAAAATCCTTGGTTTCATGACATCGATAGGTACTTGGAAAAAGGAGAATACCCCGAGCTTGCAAATTCCACTCAGAAACGCACGCTTCGGAGATTTTCCAATAATTTTTTCCACATCGGAAGAATCCTTTATAGGAGGACTCCTGATTAGGGGTTATTAAGGTGTGTTGACGCAAAGGAAGCATCAAACTTGCTGGAAGAAATTCATGCACGGACCTGTGGACCACATATGAACGATTTTGTTTTAGCAAAGAAAATACTCCGAGCAGGTTACTTTTGGATGACTATGGAAACGGACTGCATCCAGTATGTTCGAAAGTGCCACCGCTGCCAGATACATGGGGATATGATAAAGGTGCCTCCAAGTGAGCTCAATGCAACAAGCTCACCATGGCCATTCGCCGCCTGGGGGTATGGACGTTATTGGACCAATTGAGCGGGCCGCTTCCAATGGACACAGGTTCATTTTGGTCGCCATTGATTACTTCACTAAATGGGTCGAAGCAGCCTCCTACAAAGAAATTACCAAGAAAGTTGTGGCCGACTTTGTCCACGACCGAATTGTTTGTTGGTTCGGAGTTCTAGAGTCAATCATCACCGATAATGGATCTAATCTCAACAGTGACTTGATGAAAACTATGTGTGAAACTTTCAAGATCAAATACAAGAATTCCACAACATATAGACCTCAGATGAATGGAGCCGTGAGGCCGCTAACAAAAACATCAAGAAGATACTAAGGAAGATGATGGAAAGGCACCAACAATGTCATGAAAAGTTATCATTCGCTTTATTGGGATACCGCACCACTGTCCGCACATCAACAGGGGCAACTCCCTATATGCTAGTTTATGGTATAGAGGCTATAATTCCTGCCGAAGTGGAGATCCTATCTTTGAGAGTTATACAGGAAGCTGAGCTCAGCGATGCTGAGTGGGTAAGAAGCCATTATGAGAAACTAGCCCTCATAGACGGGAAAATAATGAATGCAGTATGTCATGGTCAACTATATTAGAACAGAATGGCCAGAGCATTCAACAAGAAAGTCAAAATGAGACGATTCATACCAGGGCAACTGGTGTTAAAGAAAATCTTTCCGCATCAAGATGAAGCCAGGGGGAAGTTCTCTCCTAACTGGCAAGGTCCGTACATGGTTCATAGAGTGCTGACAGGTGGAGCACTCATACTCGTATAAATGGACAGAGAAGTCTGGCCCAATCCAATCAATCAAATGCAGTCAAGCGCTACTATGTGTAATCTTTATGCTTCCTCAATGATGTAATTTGAACTACGCCTGACCTGATTCCCGTTTAAGAGGGGATACATAGGCAGCCCTATGGGTTCAGTCACAATTCAATAAAAAATTATTTTTCCCTGCAATTGGAAACTGGGGTAGAATTTTGAGGAGGACCCTCAAAATTCCGAAGCAAGTTCAGCCAATCACCGTGCGAGTAGCAGTTAGAGGCATCTACCCAGGAAACTAGGGCAGAATTTTGAGGAGGACCCTCAAAATTCCACAACAAAAGTGGTTGCAATGTCTCAAGCCGTTCCACGTCGTCGGTTCATCTAAAAACTATTCTAGATTATATATTACACTTTTACAAAATCATGCATATTTATTGAAACAACTTGTTTAGAGAATGCTACCCCAATGATACAGAAAGTATCATCAGATTAAGCCAACAAGCCAAGCAGAGCCAGCGGGAATGCAAACTAACCTTCCCCCTTACAAACCTCACGATCTTTCTTTGGATGCAGGCACAAATTGCAGAAGCCCCAAAATATATTATCCTCTCAAAGGACAGACATCGTTCCTCAAACTCATCGCACACGCCAACATTTATTATCAACACAAATGATGCTTCATTATCACAATGCTCTACTGCAATTAACGCCAGCTAAGAATTTATGTCGTCCTTCCTCGCATATTGCATAAGTCTACCTTTCTGCCTTCTGAGACTAAACGCCGTCTCCATCTGCATCCGTATATTGCATAAGGCTACCTTTCTGCCTTCCGAGACTAAACACTGTCTCCATCTGATCCGTATATTGCATAAGGCTACCTTTCTGCCTTTCGAGACTAAACGATGTCTCCATCTGCATTCGCATATTGCATAAGGCTACCTTTCTGCCTTCTGAGACTAAACGCTGTCTCCATCTACATCCGGATATTGCATAAGGCTACCTTTCTGCCTTCCGAGACTAAACGCTATGTCCATCTGCATCCGCATATTGCATAAGGATACCTTTCTACCTTATGAGACTAACCGCTGTCTCCATCTACATCCGTATCTTGCATAAGGCTACCTTTCTGCTTTTCGAGACTAAACGCTGTCTCCATCTGCATCCGCATATTGCATAAGGCTACCTTTCTGCTTTTCGAGACTAAACGCTGTCTCCATCTGCATCCGCATATTGCATAAGGCTACCTTTCTGCCTTCCGAGACTAAACCCTGTCTCCCACTTACTTTTCAAAAACAACCCCTGTCTCTATCATTCGCTTCCTTTCGGGCTAAGCTATTCCCCTTTAATTCACAAGACTAAGCTCTGTCTTGTCAGCATCATACTATTGCATCTTCATGGGCTGAAATATCGCCAACTTATCCAAAAGCATCATCGTTCGGAGGCACCATTTTCATGGACCGAGAACACCATGTCATGGCCTGGGGATCTCTTTTTATCATTTTGCATATCATTATTCAAAGGTGTCATGGTTCGAAGGCACCATCCTCATGGCCCGAGAACATCATTTCATAGCATGCGAATCCCGCATCAAGCGATTCATGGCCCAGGACATCATGGTCTAAGGACGTCATCCTCAACCGTCCGAAGACAACATTCATAGTCCAATGGGAATCTGCATCATGTTTAAATTACGCACAATCTATGCTTATTATTCGTTTGCAGGAAATCCGGCTAAGAATAGCCCGCCAAGCAGGAGCGGACCGCTCCAGTTCTCCTAATTACCCCGTGAGCCATTTTGTTCACCTTACCTTGCACCTTGCGTCTATCCTTGTAAGACTTCACCCGTATACTTCGCCGGTGACTCATAAGCTATATACGGCCTGATTCCTGTACAACCAGGGATATGTAGGCAGCTTAGAAGCCAGGGTGCGACCTAAATCTTTCATACTATCTCCCTGTGGTCAAAATTGGCCATCATATCTTTACCCGACAACTCTTTCATTCTTTCCGGGTAAAGAGGGGCAGCTGTTGATACCCAATTTTTCCTCAAACTATTTTCAAACCTGCATATATACTTTCAACATCACTCTTTACGGTAACTGGTATTTTCCCACAATTTTTCGTATTTTTATCAAATTATTTTTCTGTTTATTTAACACTTTATATTCCATAATTATTCATAAATGATGTTATTTCAAGTCATTTTCTTGCTCAATATGTTAGTTATATCTTATTTAATTCCCCTAGGATTTTATTATTTCACAAATTAGCTAATATTGGCATTATTTAGTTAATTTCCGCAGTTTTTGCGATTATAGCACAAATGTACATTTTTACAATTTTAAAATCAATAAATGATCATTTATATTTTTATATATTAGTCAATCGCCTTAATTTCATTTATTTGGTCTCAATTTCATTTTTTTTTTACAATTATTAGCTATTTTAATTAATTGATTATCTTATTTAATAGGGCATTTAATGTTTAGCCCATTCTTATTTAAATTATAGACAATTTCAAACCAACCCCCACCTGACCCGAAACCCATTCTCCAACCCAACCCAAACCCATTCCTACCCGGCCCAACCACACGCCCGATCTGAACCATTGATCATATGAGATCAACGGTCCAGATCTCAGTTACCATAATTAAACTCAACCACTACCCCCTCCGACCCCTCATTCTCTCAACACTCATTCTCTCTCTATCTCTCTTTGTTACTCTCTAGTTCTCTCTAGAAGCCTCCTTTGGCTTCTCTCTTCCGATGGAGTCCAGTCATCTTCTCCGGCTGGTTCTCTCACCAGAAACCATGGCTCCTCATCGTCTCATAGCTATTTGTCTACTTTGCACTGGTCCAGTGATACCTTAGAGCCCTCAGGCAAACCTGGAGCGGTTCATTGACCTCTCAGGACCCCTCATTCCACTTTCCAGCCTCCCCGGGCCGTCTAAGTAAGAGCTACAGCCTTTCCGGCTTAAGCCGGCGACGTCTTTGAGGGTTTTCCTACTTCTCTGGGTTCCTCGAAACCCTAACTCCTATATCTTTTTAATTTCTTCTAGATCTGCCTTAGATCTACGGTATTACTAAGCTTTTCTACGCATTTCTTTGAAATAAAAAGCTTTTCTACTTTGATCAGTCTTCGTCTTCAAACTAGGGTTTCATAACCCCTTTTTAAAATGACTTTTCCTTCCAAATTTAGTATTATCTTACGATTTTCACTATTTTCAAACGTTTATTTAAGTTTTTATCTTCATCTGATTTATTATGTCAAAACCCTAATTTTCTTAGCCCTAATCCCGGGTATCCGAGTCTGTCTTTGATAATATGCTTGCTTAATTCGCATGTGTGCTTGTTTCCCACAGATATTATGAGTTTATGTGATTTTATCCCATTCTATTCATCAGGGTTTCTGGTTCTTTGCTGCTCCCGTTTATATTATGTTTGTTATGTTGATTCCTTTAATCATTTAGCATGTTCTAGTTTGAATCCTAGACTTTATATGATTCTTTTACCTTACTGTGCCGATTAGGGTTTCCGAGTTGATTCCTTTTTCCTATCATATGTTTGCTATCTGTGTTAATTTCCTTTAGCTAATGCTACTTTTGTTTGAATCCCTAATTTCCTGTAATTGATACCTTTCACCAATCTTTTGTGATGATTTCGTTACTGATTTCAACCACTAAAATATTTTCTTGCCTTATTCTATGGTCGACCATGTTACCAGCTGACTCCTAATTACTTTCCTTAATTAGAATTTACTGAACCTGGCCTCTATTACATGTTCTGTACTTGTGTGATACCAAAACTATTTCCTTATATACTATATTCAGTTTTGCATGATTTCCTCCTTTATTTATTGCTTGCATATTACTGTTTGAAGTAACTCCTTAATTAAAGGGATTACTTATGCTGATGTGATTATAATTGGTACATAATTCCATAATTTACTGCGTAACTATGACTCTTGCCTTATTTGCTACATAGTTTCAAACCATATATACTTCTAGCCTTTCAGTAACAGAAAAAAAAATAGACATACGATTCTAAGCTCTCTCTACACACACACACACATACTGTCCTGCTTCTCTTGTTGTCACTTGCAACTCAGTCGGCTGCAAGCCAAGACTGAGTGATTCTATTGTGTTATTGCTCTGCTGCTCTCCTGTTCTGTTGCATCTACACACTACTACTCTGCTGTTCTTCACATTACTGCTCTTCATTCTGCATTTAGTCTTTCATTCAAAACTGGTATGTTTTCCAGTTTATGTTTATAGCACCCAAAACAACATGTTTCTGTTTGTATTACGATTCCTTTTGTTCCTCTTATGCTTCTATTTGTGGTTCTGCTGCTTGCCTTGCATTTAGCCTATCTACTATGTCCATATGATCTCCCTTTCCCTTTAGTTCCACATGTCTATTGCTTTCTCATCTGTTTCACTATGATTCTTCCTTACCCCTGACTCTTAACACTATAAGCATGCACTCCTGATACTTAGTCGCTATACCCCTCAATTTGATGCTATTTGGGATCCTAGAATGAATACTCTGTGATGAACTATACTATGACTGTTTAGGTCTTGTAATACTACTCTAAGGTCTACTTGTGTGCAAATCTGCTTCCACTATGTGACTTATTTGTCCCCAGTTCTCCTCTCCCTGACTGTGTTTGTTTCTTAAACTGTGTGTGTTTGTCAGTTGCTGATTGTCCTATTTATTTTCCTCCTCAAACTGTTTTTTCACAAGAGCAAACTCTCATGCTGTTATTCAAGGCTTATTTCAAAACATTTATTTCAGAAAACTATTTCCAACCCAACTCTTTTTAATACTATGAGCACATCTCACCACTCCTAGTTTCTAAGTTCAGGCCTCTTCATGTCAGCACTGCCTTGGGGACCATTTGAGTACCCATTGAACTCTGACACACAAGGCTGGCATTCCCACACTGCACTTACCCATTCCTGGCTAGGGTACCTGGGTGCGAGCACTACCTGGGATCCTCTGAGGTCCTTAGGAACTCTGACATACCTGGGTTATAAAGGGTCATAGCATATGGCATTGTTGGAGTTGAGGATTTGGGATTATTGTTAGGCCCCCTATAATGTAACTTCTTAAGTTCCTTATTTACTTATGAAATTTGTGCAATGTTGGTCTGTAATAATTAGTGAAATGGGTGGGGTATGCATGCTTAGTATAGATACTGGTAGAAACCATGCTTGTAGTTTGCTTTCATATATGTGTAATAGCCACCATGCTTAGGAATACCTGTCATACATGCATTAGATGTCATGATACTTAGGTCCATTCATGTCAGCATCTCATCATACTTATATCCACTTAGAAATCATGTTTATAGTTGGATAACAACACAAAAAAGGCTGTCATAATATTACTGTTTCAGCATTCTCGCAATTGTTTCATCTAGAATCCTGTTTTAGGATAAATAACTAATTATTGTCAAATTTTGCATCTTAGAAATCATGCCCCCTTAGGATTTCATTCTCAGCATGCTCATGTTATCAATGCCAAAATCATGTGTTAAAATAAATAGCTGCTACGAACACCTAGAAATCATGTATTAGGTTTCAATAACTTAACAAGGAATTACGTCTCTGTATGTTCTGTTTTTTTAGTCAAAATGTGTTAATGAATCTCGCTAAAAATAGATTCCGATTATAAAAGCTCTCATACATCTAGAACAACATGTATAGGTTTGCATACTCAACACCCTGCCTACATTTAGGTATCATGTTTTGTTGGACCTGCATTCATACTCTTTTAAATACTCACCCCCTTTATCTCATCATTGTCTAACTACTATTTTCTGAAAATGCTAAAACAGTGTAACTGGAGCGGTTTAATACGCCTAGGCAAGCCTTAGGTATTAAACTTATTAAAACTGGATATCTACCTTCTTTCTGTGTGCTGTTTGGTTAATAATAGGTCAGGATCGATAGTCTGAATCTGGTAAAATCCTTTTCTCTGAAACTCAGTAAAAACACTGCCTCATTATTATATTCTCGCCTAGACATCATGCTTTAGGTCCTGAAGCTAAAGACTTTACTTGTGTTTTAGTCGTGCTATTTATGTGTATAATTTGGGGAGGAATATCTGAGCCTCATATCTGCCTCTATATGTTTCCCTGTATTTACAGTCCTAATTATTTTGTTTGTCGTTTAGAATTTTGCCCTTTAAACCTAGGGGTTCAGCCTAGTACCCACCCTCTAGGAATAGTAGTCCCTAACTTCCTCCAGGACTGATAGGATAGGACGGGTAATAGCATGCAATAAGTTTCGTGACCGACACGCGTTTTAATTACCTTTACGAGGTGGGAAGGGTAGAATATGGATATGAAGACGGATGCACTAATACCACGTGTCGCCCCTCTTCGAGGAGTGATTACCGGGTATTGCATTGATGTGATCCATATTTATAAACCTAGGACACCTTTTATATGCTTAGCTCGTAATCTTTTTCCAAAGTCTAACCCCCTTTGCTATATTTTCAAACATATGCATGTTTAAGACTTAAATCCCCTCTTATTTGAGCCTTTACTTGTTATTTGCTATATGTACAAATTTACGAAACCATTCGGTTGGGAACCACACGTGTGGATCTTGAGGGGTGCCTAACACCTTCCCCTTAGGATAATTTCAAGCCCTTACCCAAGTCTCTGGTTAGAAACGTAGTTATAATTGAACCCCTTAGGTGCCCTAACGCACCGTTAAAACTGTTAGGTGGCGACTCTTCAAAATGTGCAAACCCCCTTTCCCAAAGGGAATGAGTTGTCTTAACCAAAGTCACAAACCCGATCTCCGTGAGGAAGAAGGGGGGCGGGACAAGGACCTGCGACATCATCCCCGAGGAGAAGATGCCGTTCCCAGAAGAGTGGAACCCTGACCTGTGAAGTTGATTCCCTAGTAATTTTTTCTATATTTAGATTATGCATTGCATGACATCTTTATCTGCAGCGGTCTCTTGGATGCCCCATGCGGTCCTCGATATTGAAGACTGGGTTCGGATACTAGTTGTGACCTCCTCGTATGACGAATGTCGCTAGCGTGACTTGGCGAGGGGCAAATAGGAAGTCAAACATCATGGTAAATTCTTGATGCTTTCTTCTTTATCGGAGACATTTATTTTTTCATACCTACTTTTTACTCATGCAGGTGTCCTGCCCCTTTTTCTCGCGAAATCGGATTTCGACACGTGACATCTCTTTTAAAGGAAGGGTTATAAAAGAGAGTGTTGCCACCTAACGAGTTTGAGGTGCGTTAGGACACCTATTTGTAAATAACTATGGATTAACCAGTCTGCGTCACCAATGATCGGGTAAGGGCTCAAATTACCTTGAGAAGAAGGTGTTAGGCACTCCACGAGGTCCACAACGGTGGGTCCTGGCCGAATTTGAATTATATGAATTAGTCTAAGAGAAAAGAAACAGTTGGACAAATAAAATAATTACTTTAAACAGAATGGAGGGGGGGG
>ML374590.1:2982-14688 GCA_005239525.1 Nicotiana knightiana | reverse complement strand
AGAAAATTCCATTGAAGTGCAAAACATCGATTTCTACAATCTAGTATTTCTTACTTTATATTTCGATTATGTAATTGTTTTTAGTATTGTTTCGTTTAAACATGAGTATCTAAGTTTTTAATCTAGGGTTTTGGTAGAACCCTTTGGGGATGAATTTCTAGTAATATTAATATATTTTGATTGATTATTCTCTCTTTGTTCAACTACGTTCTTATTGTAGTTAATTGAATGGCCATCAATTAGCTGTGCCTATTTAGTATGTATCTACTTGAGAGAGAGTGCATATTTAGGTAATTGTTTGAACAACACCACTCCCAGAGTATAGACGAAAGTCATAACCGAGGGTTTAGAGGTTGGATTAGAGATAACGATACCTCGGGTGCAATCTAAAGTGAACTGTAATGAAATCTAGCTAGCGTAACTTGAGAGAGTGCGTCTAGTAAATTATCATAATTACTTGAGAGAGATTTATGGTAGATAGAGAGTTCATGATTGATAGAGACGATTAATCAAGCTATAAGAAGTATTCGAGAAAGAATTCATCAACGGGGGAAACCATTACCTTAGACCTTTATTATCATTGTTTACATTAAATTGTTAGTAAATTACTAGTTTATTATTTTGTTAGTAGAGTTAATTAAACATCACCAATTGATATTCAAAAGTCTTGAGAAAAGTGATTAAGTAACAGTTTAGTATTTTATAGACTCAATTGATACGTTCAATTCTCTGTGGGATCGACTTTGGGCTTAATACCCCAGATTATATTTGCAGCGCCCGTTTAGTCTTTTTATAAGACATAGTTGAGCGTGACCACCTATGCAATAAAACTGACACAAAATATATTATTTTTGTGGTGGTTTTGTACCTTGCAATACTTCTCATGTCAACAAAGAATTCCATGGCTCAACAATGTGATCCCGTATGCGCACTTAGGTGTGGAACACGTCCTGTATGCTTAGCTAGGTGCCTTGCTGGTTTTTTAATTGCAAGTAATCACGCCTTAGACGAATCTCATTCTATTTCAGTTGATACTGAGGTTGAAGCTAGAACCCGCGTCTGTAACGTTGGATGTTCCCTTGGCCATTGTTCCGAATTCCTATTCCAATATGGTACCTCTCTCCTTGCAGCCGGATTTAACATTTTCTTATTTTCTATGGCGTATTTTTGTAGTTGACTTATTGTTTTGTTACAAAACTTAGTTTATGACTGCAATATTAAAAGTTGGACGAGTACAACTATAACATACCCGGTGTGATTCCATATATAAGTGGGGTCTGGGGCGAATGAGGTGTACGCAAACTTTATCCCTACCTTATGCTAGGTAGAAAAATTGTTTCCTATAGAAAAATTGAATGACTGTTCATGAATTAAATTAACCACCAATTGAGACAAGCATTTTCGTGTTTCTGATATAGTCATAGATATGTCATTGGCTACAAGTACTTAATCTTGAGACTAACAAAATAATTTTTCTGGTTAATGTTGCAGATAAGGAGAAGTTTGGAACTTGCATGGCAAACTGCAGTGAGAACTATTGCATTGGCAACAGTGCTGTACAGAAAGCTTAAGAAGCAAGCATTTGCTCTATAAAATAAGTAGAAGTGTTGCCACAGTATGTGTCTGTGATAATGACAATGTGTACTCCTATAAATAAGTGGCAAACTCGTGTGTGTGATCCAATTATCTAATAAGATCCTTTCAGTTCAGTCAATATATCCATGACCTTTTTACGAGGAAAAAAATCATATATCAATGAGAAAATCAAAGCCTAAGTTAAATTAATGGATTATATAATCAACACGATCAATAATAACTATACCTCAGTTCTAACCGTCGATAACTTTATCTAACTGCCGAAGATCTATATACCTACCCGTATACATCACATGTTCATAAACTTTATATATATACCCGAAATTGCTTTAAGATTTCATGCTCTTTGTTAGAATATAAAATCTAAATATTCCTAATTAAGTTTTTATGTTATTCATTCCAATAACCTTGAGGGAAGAAAGCATATAGTTCAATCAGCTAAACCTGATATTATTGACAACACAGCTAGCGAAGCAGGGACATTACTTTGGCTCTGTGAAGAAATAAATGAGGTTATCCAATATTAACACCATGCAATTATACTGGAAATTATAAGATTTTTTTGTATTAAAAAATAATGTAACTCTTTTTTAAATCTGCAACTGTTGGTAAATCTTTTCTTTGTTGTTGTACTGTATTGACCTATATGTATATTCGACTTCTTACTTTAGTTAAATCTGGAACTGCTTTAAGATTATCATACTTTTAGTAACAATATATATAAATCTTAGTTTTATACACACATATATAATTATGTATCATTCTTAAACTGTGACGACCCGACAGGTCTTTTTGAGTATCTGCACTTTGCTCGGTATTTTGAGGGCTCGAGTATCTCCGTGTTATGTTGTGGGACTTGTTGGTATGTTTGGACGTGGTCCCGAGGGGCTCGGGTGAGTTTCAAATAAGTTTGGGCTGCGTTGCGCTCGTTTTTCTTATGTTTCGACGTCGTTTCTTCAAGCATAAATGGTACCACATTAAGCAAACGAGCTCCGATTTCTGTTTTGGTTGAAGCATTAGATCCGTATCGTAATTATGGAGTCATAGCAAAAATAACCGTCGAATTTGGACATCGTATTAGAAATATTGTCATTTTACTAAAAATTGGGTTGCCAGATTTTTCAGATTAATTACGATATTGCCACTGAATTCATATTTAAAAATCTACACTATTTACAAATATTGAAACCAACATATCTCCTTCATTATAAGGTCAAATGGAGTGATTCAAAATCCTAAATTAACTAAAATTTCACAAGAAGTTTGGGGATCATTTGACACGAGAAACGAGGCAGAATAACTGACAAAAAAAATATATAAAACTAGGGTTTGTTCATTTGGTCATATTTTGAGTTGGGGAGCTTGAATTTGGGGGACTTTGGAGGTGATTTTCACTATATGGATTGGGTTAAGTGTTCTCTACTCGGTTTTGGTTATATTTCATGAATCCATCTTCGTTTTTGGGATTTCATTGATAATTTCAAAGTGATATTTGGGGTTTTTTGCTTAAAGTTTCATAATATGAATTTTTGAGTTCATCGATTTGGAGTCAAAATTGAGTGAAACTAGTATGGTTGTACTCGTAATTTAACGGGTTGTCGGATTTTGTGAGTTTTATCGGGTCCGAGGCATGGACCCGGGTATGGTTTTTGGACGGATTTGGGATTTTATTTAGGATTAGATCTTTATCATTTGGAATTATTTCCTTCGGCTTTATTTGATGTATTTGAGTTTCTTTTACTAGTTTTGAGACGTTCGGAGGTCACTACGCACGTGATGTTATTTTTGGAGCATCGTTTGGCATGCTCAGTATTATAATTGACTTTTTTCGAGGTAAGTGTTTTGCCTAACTTTGTTGAGGAAATTTTTCCGCTTAATTGTCATTGTTTTCTACCTGCGGGGGTGATACATATATGAGGTGACGAGTGTATATGTATGTGTCAGGGTTAATCATGCTTTGGGAGAGGGGGGGTGGATTATGTTACATTTATGTTTATAGAATTTTGTGACCTCTTGCTTCATTCCTCACTTGAATTTATGTCTAATTCGGTCATCCCTATGCATAATCATTAATACATTGTTACGACCGATATTTTGATATGCTAGATTCCATACTTGTACTGTTGATAAATTGTGGGATTTGTGGAAGTAATTGAATTATTTGTTCCTTGAGGGTTCATTGAGTCATTGTTGGCTTGGGAAACAACAATTGAGAACTTGTTTGGAATATTCGTTTGAACCCTCTCCTCGATGTTATTTATTCTCCTTCCCTTGCCATTTTATTGATATTCATATGTTGGTGAGGAAGAGAGTAAAGCACGAAGGGTGATACCGTAACATTGTCTATATTCATTATCATGTGAGGAAGAGTGTAAAGCACGAAGGGTGATGTCTTGTTATTTTTTATATTCATTATCATTTGAGGAAGAGTGTAAAGCACGAAGGGTGATGTCGTGCCATTTTTTATATTCATTATCATGTGAGGCAGAGAGTAAAACACGAGGGTGATGTCGTGTCATTGTTTATATTCATTATCACGTCAGGAAGAGTGTAAAGCAAGAAGGGTGATGTCGTGCCATTTCACTTATACTTTTATACTTTTGTATCATTGCGAGTTCATGGCACGATGGGTGTTTCCGAGCAAGTTAGGACGAGGGACACGCATTATATTATGATATTCTTTCTTGCATATATCTTCATGTATTACCTTATAGTTCTTATGTGACTTGTTGTCACTGTTCTTTCCTTATTCTTTATCTCAATCGTTGTTGTGTTGCATGTGCGTTCTACTTGTTTAATTTGAAAACATCATGCCTACTTTCTGTTGTTATGACTGCACCCATGTCATACCTGTTTCGTTGCACTTACGTACGAGTCTTCTTCCATGTTGTCCCTTCATGCCTCTATTTGTTTCATTATAAAGAACATGTACCCATCTCCCCTTCTCTTATTTGTTATATCTATCTTCACGCCTCCATCATGCTAGTTAGTTGAAACTATAACCCTTTTCTTATTTGTGGTCATTACCTCTATGCTCTCTGCTTAGTCTGTTAATGATGTTCTTCAACTGCTTGCGTATTTCCTTCCTTGTCATTTCTATTATCGCTATTTCTATCATTTGATTGGTACTATTTTACGCATATATGGTGAGGATGAGATAAATGCACGAAGGGTATTGTCGTGCCATTAGATTTGATGTCTTAAGTACTTCTTTCACACTATGAAAGTTTTGAGGTGATTGTTGTGGTTCATGGACTTTCGTTCTAAGGAAAGGCCTGGATAAGATGCTGGAAACTGTTGAATTCTGATTCTTTCTGATACTCCGTTATTGCTTTGTACGGTCGCATTGTGTACTATATTCTATTGTTCTGTCGTATAGTTCTATTGCTAATTTACATTATAGTGTTTATTAATGAGCATCTTTTAACTAAAATCCTCGTCACTACTTCGACGAGGTTAGTCTAGATACTTACCAGTACATAGAGTCGGTGGTACTGATACTGCACTTCTGCACACTCTGTGCAGACTATTGGAGCGAAGCCGTTGAAGAAGTCGGGAGCTGACCCTGAAGATGTTCGTGTATTCTGGATAGAAGCTGCCACTTGTCCTTGGTAGTATTAAACATTATTAATCTGTTCATGTAGTTTTCAAACAGATCGTGTGATTATTTATATTTGCTTGTAAATTCTAAATCCTAGAAGCTCATGATTCGTACTACCAGTTCATGGTAAATTTGTAAAAGTTCAGATAAATCCTAATTTAAATTCCTATAAGTTCATTTGATTTGTAATTTTTTGTTAATTGGCTTACCTAGGGGGTCAAGTTAGGTGCCATCATGACCTGTGATTTTTGGGTCGTGACATAAACATAGATTATCAGTTTTATGAACTTAATTATATTAACGAACAACTAATATATTTTGTAGTCGATCCTTTAATTATCATGTTATATCACATGTAACAACGAAAAATTAGTAAGAAGATAGAAGATTATTAGGAACTTAGATGAAAGGCGCAAAGAAAATGATAAAAGTTACACCTTTATTCTTTAGGGATTGGTCTAAGATAGTCCTTTAAATATGTATTAAAGTAATTTTAGTTCCTTATTTTTTTTAAAACCAACACTTTCAATCTCTGTTATAAATAATAACACATATAAGCAGTTAAATTTGACGTAATTGACTTATGAGAAGTATACGAGGCATTAAACTTAAAAGATCTGGGACAAGCTTCTCGCGGTTCATTTTTTTCAAATTGTAACTTTGAAAAATTCTTAATGACAATATTAACAACGGGTTAGTCGAGAACTCGTAGAAGATATATGTCACGACCCAAAATAATACATGTCGTGTTGGCACCTATCTTAATATTAGGCAAGCCGACAACTTCAACCCACAAATATCTTTTCGTGTGGAACATAATATTTGAAATCAATAGACAATCTCACAAATATAGATATAAATACACTCCCAAAACTCAGTGTTACTGAGTACATGAGCATCTAAATGATAACAAAGTCTGACTGATAAACACATTGTCTGAGAATATAGAATAGTACAATATCTGAAAGGAAGAGAGAGTCAAGGTCATCGGGTGCAAGACAACTACCTTAATAGTCTCTAACTGAAACACTCTGAGATCTAATAATAGTCGCCGTGTCCGGAAGCACCTGGATCATGTCACGACCCAAAAATCTAACATGTCGTGATGGCGCCTATCATGGAACTAGGCAAGTGGACATTCTCTATATGCTTTCAATATATATAACAGAATTGAGCTAAAGTAGTTAAATTAACAAAAGTTTTACATAACCTCGGGGTAAAGACCCAAAACACAAGTGCAGCCTAATAGCTCGACATCGGGGTGTTACTAGGTCATAAGCATCTAACAACAATCTAGATACAAAATCTACCACAGTTTGTGCCAAATGCCAAAAACAAGAGAAACAAGATGATAAGAAGGAGGAACAAGGATTGCGCACGCCAGCTGCTAGCTCGTAAGTCTGAGAAAGTCAGCTCGCACGAACTCAGCGATCGCTAGAACTGTACACACCTGGATCTGCACATGAAATACAGGGTTTAGCATGAGTACAACCAACTCAACAAGTAACAAAATTAAATAAAGAACTGAGAAGCAGTGACGAGCTATGAAAATACAGTTCATTTCAAAAGTTTTCAGTAAAGAGTGAACATGCTGCCAAATCTAGTAGTTTAAGTCAAATCAGTTCGAGCTCACGTAAAATAATATGAAATTTCCAGAAACTTCACAACAATAATAGATATCAAAAAGTCCACTCTCGGTCAAACTTTCCAAAAATCCAACCCCTAGTTTTTACAGGGGAACGAAGCTGGACCTTCGCCACCGAGAGGGAAAATGCTGGGTGGTGAAGATGGACGACAAAGGCCAGTCATCAGGTCTGATTTAAATTTTTTCTTATTAGAACCGAGGACGGTGTGGCCAATGTCAACGGCTTTCCTGAGGCTTTGAACTATACTCATAAGTACCTGGTTTCTCTCCCGTGTTCGGTTCTAGATTTTGACTTCTTGCCGTCTTCTTTTGCAGCCAAGTTCTCGCCTCCTCTTTTGGACGATCATATTTCTGACTGGGTCGAGCCGCTCCCCCCTCACATCGTAGGGATCCGTGATTGGCCATGTTTTTTCAAGAAATTCAGGCCTGCTGCCCCATCGATTGGTAATCTTTTTTCTTTGATTATGGCCGCTCTATTTCTTGTTATGTATGGATACATTTTTGCTGACCACCTTCTTTTGAACTAAATCTATTTCTTTTAGCACTCTATACATACTGACGGGAGAAAAAGAATATAGAACTCCCGCGGAGCTGGTGACCGCAGTCGGAGAATACTCGATAAATAAAAGACCAAGACTTTCACGATCAGCACCTTGGGTCAGTAGTTGGGATCCAGTCCTTTAGTTCGATACACTAATCTAAGGCCATTTGCCTATACAACATCTTTACTTTCTAGTAGATTCCACTTTTATCTTAATGCTGTCTTTTTCTCAAGTAAGGGTTCTCGGAGGAGCCGGGCACCAATGCCCTCTGAGAGGATGTTACATTGTCGGCTTCGGCTCTTGTTGCAACTACTATATCACCTGTATCAGTCTCAACTTCTACTGTCGTAGTTCTGGAGTCCATCTTCATTTTATTTGCAACTCCTGCTCCTCTCGACTCATTACTTGATGAGGACGATATCTCATTTGATGACTTTGGTCTAATGCCTCGTAAGAGGAGAGCCGTGGATAAGGGGGGAGAGGGGCCGACGACAATTGATGTGGGAGGTTGTGGTTTTCTCTTTCGAGAAACAACCACAGTACATATTATAGAGAAACCCGAGGCGGATCCTGAGGCCCCTAACTTGGAGGAAAAGGACATGTGTCCTGTGGAGGGAACGACCGAGGGCGTGGTGCATAACGATGGCCCTACCTTTTTGAGGCGCGAGGAGGCCTCATCTTCCGGGGTCGCGGCATATGTGCCTTCTTCGAATGATGATAGAAGGAAGGTTGTAGCTTAGGAGTATGTTGGATCTGACTCCGACATGGATATAGACTAGTTGAGGTTGATCGATGTTTTATTCCTGCCACGTGGCCGAGATAAAACTCCCCGGCCTCACCTGGCTGTCTCTTGCAAAATATGAGAACTACATGCCAAGTGTGATATCAATAACAACAACACACGCAGTATATTCCCACATGTGCGGTCTGGGGAGGGTAGTGTGTGCGCATACCTTACTCCTACCTAGTGAAGGTAGAGAGGTTGTTTCCAATAAACCATCGACTCAGAAAGGTAGGGAGGAGGAAAATAGAAGAAGAATTGTCACGACCCCAAATCCACTAGTTGTGATGGCACCTAACCCAACCTGCTAGGTAAGCCAACTAATAATTACTCAATTTCAATAATATTAACAAGACAGTAAAGTAGAAAGATTATTTGACTTTTATACATTTCACAAGGACTGGTAGTACAAATCACGACCTTCTAAGAATAGAGTTTACAAAGCAGAAATAAATAAATACATAGTCTGTTTGAAAAGTACATAAACATAATTTTATAGTATAAGGCTACTTCAAACAACAGAGGCAGCTGCAACAGGAACACGGGTACATCTTCAACTCCCACAACCATCGAACACAACAACAACGACAACAAACATCTGCACGCAATGTGCAGAAGCGTAGTATCAGTACAACCGACCCCATGTACTGAGTAAGTAACAAACCTAACCTTAGGTTGAAAGCAGTGACGAGCTGGAACATAGGTCGGGTTCAACACCAATAACCAATAGCAGTTCATAACAACGTAAATCATATAAATAAGAAAGTAACTTAGAGATAAAAATGACTAGCTTTTTCATAGTTTTTCCGAAAATAGATCCACTTTTTCAAGAATATCAGTGAAAACTCAAATCCTTTACCGAAATCGTCTTAAAATATGAGATCATTTGAAAACTGTAAATTTTTCCAAAACTTCTTTCCACAATAAATTAGATGTTTCGTTTTCTTTCCAGATAGCAAGTGTGAAATACCTTTCTATGCCCACATATCAATGTGTGTAAAAAGTCATTAATGCCGTGATACCGTACAAAATGAGAAAAAAATGCATCTTTATGCCTGTATTTCATGTGTGCATGCAAATTCCATGTACCTCAGAGATGTATTATGTAATCACAGTCACAGGGTACTTAATCTCACTGTCTCACACTTTCCACTCATCATGCTCAACCACTCGGTATTGTATAAGGCCCATGCCACCTAGGGAATCATCCCGAAACATATATAACACTGACTATAAGTCATCCAGTACTAAGGAAAAAGGGCAATCCAACCCTGTGGAAAACCCCATCTCCAGATATCAACTACTTCGGACAAATCCATGTCCAGGGAAATCCATCCCTCTATAATATCATCCGCGCTCACTAGGATGTGTACAGACTCCGGAGGGGCTCCTACAGCCCAAGTTCTATCATAAGCCAGATCCAGGCGTAAATCAATATAACATGATGCGGCGTGCAGCCCGATCGCGTAACTGTCACTCATAATCAGGCTCTCAGCCTCACTCAACCATCAATCTCTCCATTCTGACTCATAGGCTCGCAATGTCATGAAACTAGCCCGACAATAATGATATGATGTATCAATAAACGACAACTGAGACTGAGGTATGATATGAATGCATGAATATGACTAAGTACAAAATATCAATAAAATCAGTGAGGTAGTAGTAAGAAGCGACCAATATGAGTCCTAACAATATCAGCATAAGGCCTAAATAGGATATCTAGCATGATTCAGAGTTCAATTACTTAATCACGTGGTGAAAATAGAGATATCAATAAACTAGGGCTACTAAAAATTGCCATAAAACAAAGGAGTCACAATTTACCGGGTGCACACCCACATGCCTGTAACCTACTATGTGCGTCACCTCATCATCATTCACATAGCACGTAACTCGGGGTTTCATACCCTCAGCACTAAGTTTAGAAGAGTTATTTACCTCGAACGATCCAATAACAATGTTGAGCAAGCCAAGCGATTCTCCAAAGATGGTTAGAAGAGTTACTCACCTCGAAACTAACCAACAACAATTCAAATACATAAAACAATGCTAAAAAACCAATCCCAATCGTAAAAGATGAAATCTTTAATCAAAGACCAAAATCGACCCAAAGCCCAACCCAGNGACTCCGATTTGATGTTCAAAACTCAAAATTTCATATTATGAAACTTTAGGCTAAAACCCCCAATTTCCTCTTTAAATTCACCAACCAATAGCTAAAAATGAAGATTGATTCATGACATATAATCTATACGGAGTAGAGAACACATACCCCAATCCTTGTGATGACATTTGTTTCAAGAATCGCATTTTCAAGAATAAATATCTGTTGCCGAGAATGGATGACCTATTCGATCAACTTCAGGGTGCTAGAGTATTTTCGAAAATTGACTTGAGGTCAGGCTAGCATCAGCTGAAGATTAGGGCGTCTTATATTCCTAAGATAGCCTTTCAGACGAGGTATGGGCATTATGAATGTTATGTCTTTTGGGCTGACTAATGCTCCAGCAGCCTGTATGGACTTAATGAATCGGGTTTTCAAGCCCCATATGGATTCTTTCGTGATCGTGTTCATTTATTACATTCTTATATACTCCCACAGTCGGGAACATCATGAGCAACATCTCCGTATAGCTCTCCAGACTTTGGGAGATAATCAGTTGTATGCCAAGTTTTCAAAATGTGAGTTCTGGTTAGATTCAGTAGCCTTTTTGTGCCATATTGTATCAGCGGAGGGTATTCAGGTTGATCCTAAGAAGATAGAGGCAGTCAAGAACTGGCCTAGACCCACTACAACTATGGAAATTAGGAGTTTCTTGGGTTTGGCAGGTTACTACCGTCGTTTTGTGGAGGGGTTCTCGTCCATAGCAGCCCCAATGACTAAATTGACTCAGAAAGGTGCCCCATTGAGATGGTCAGATGAGTGCGAGGCGAGATTTTTGAAGCTCAAGACATCCTTGACTTCAGCACTGGTGTTGGTGTTACCATCAGATTCGGGTTCTTTCACGGTGTATTGTGATGCGTCCCGAGTTGTCCTTGAAGCAGTGTTGATGCAGGATGGTAGGGTGATTGCTTATGCGTCTCGACAGCTGAAGGTCCATGAGAAGAATTATCCCGTTCATGACTTAGAGTTGGCAGCCATTGTTCATGCATTGAAAATTTGGAGGCACTATCTTTTTGGCATGTCGTGTGAGGTTTTTACTGACCATCGTAGTCTCTAGTACTTATTCAAGAATAAAGATCTAAATTTGAGGCAGCGGAGATGGTTAGAGTTACTAAAAGATTATGATGTCACCATATTGTATCACCCTGGGAAGGCCAATGTGGTGGCCGATGCATTGAGTAGAAAGGCGGTGAGTATGCGCAGCCTTGTGTATATTCCAGTTGGTGAGAGACCGATGGGTTTAGACATTCAGACGTTAGCTAATCAATTCATGAGGTTGGATATTTCTCCCAGCAGTGTTCTAGCTTGTACGGTCGCTCGGTCTTCTCTAATTGACCGTATCCGGGAGCGGCAGGATGATGGCTCACATTTGGT
>ML374586.1:0-26094 GCA_005239525.1 Nicotiana knightiana | reverse complement strand
AAAATTCCAATCTTAGTCCATTTCTCCAATTTAAGGCTTCTGAAATGAGAATTTTCTTTCCAAATCAACTCTAAACTTCACGAAATTCAGCTCCGACTATGCCCATGAGTCATATTACCTTAAACGGAGCTGCTCATGACCCCAAACTGCTGAACGACATGCTAGAGCTCAAAACGACCAGTCGGGTCGTTACAACCTATGGTAACCCTCCTGTGAGACGTTGAATCTGACGTTGGAGAGAAACCCCAGAGCTTTTTGTTGAGTAAAC
The DNA here is from genome assembly GCA_005239525.1 of Nicotiana knightiana. Taxonomy (NCBI): domain Eukaryota; kingdom Viridiplantae; phylum Streptophyta; class Magnoliopsida; order Solanales; family Solanaceae; genus Nicotiana; species Nicotiana knightiana. Next base: position 25,826 of record ML374586.1, on the reverse strand, counting down.
AATAACAATGGTTATTTTTTAAGAAAACAACCAAAATAAAAGATCCAGTTGAAATTCTAAACCGCTAAATACTTACCACAACTATTTGTATAAAAAAATAATCGAGAATTGCGAGATAAATTAACGTAATGACTGGGAATGGGAAAGACCTAGGCGATATGGGTTGGAACTAATTTGAGTTGCAGAATCGTATGATTTTGCGGGGGAAGAGAATAGAGTATATCAAATTAGAAAGAGAGAGAAGTTGGAATACAGATTTTTCGGTTATCATGTGAGAGAAAATATGAAAAAGGAGAGAAAAATAATAATTAGCGCATACAGTAGCTTTAGAGTAGGATGTATCCATAATTAGATATTTTGCTATAAACATTAAAAGGTAGCTATGTAATATAATTTTTTAAAATGGTATTTATTTAAAATAAATAGGGTATTAAGCTTTGCTATAAGGGTAGATTAACTTGGGCTTAGCCCAAATTGACCCATGAGTTAAAATGTTTGTAACCCAACTCATTAATCTCTAGGCGAGTTGGGCGGGTTGAATGGGTTTGGGCTCAAATTGTCACCAACCACCAATTGTTGAGTCACCACCTGCTCCACCCTCTGATCATGAGCCTCCAATCGTTGTGCCACCACCTTCTGATTATGAGCCCCCAATTGTTGAGCCAACACCACCAACTGATCAGCTACCTATTATAACACCATCTCCACCAGCTCTGATTCCACCAATCACACCACCAGTTAAGCTTCCACCACCCTCAATTCATCCCGCTGGGAAGCCTCTAATCATCGTCGGCCAGGTTCATTGCAAATCTTGCAACAGCAGAGGGCTTCCCACTCTCTATAATTTATAGACTATAAAGCTTCCCCACTCCAGGGTTATTTCACAACCTTAATTTTCTCTTCATTACCATCTCATTCTATTTGCAACTACTGAAACTTCTTATACACGTAAAACAATATTTAAAGATCATTTAAAGAATAATTATACAACCTTAAAAACATAGAGTTACTATCATAGAAAATAAGACAATTTACTATCCAATGTAACATATTAGAATACGCAGAGACGAATGCAGCCTTTGTGCAATTGGGTTCAACTGAACTTGTCAATTTTAAATAATCTTGGATCAGGCTTTGAGAATACACAGACGCGTACAAAAATTTATTGTTAGTGTACATAAGCTAATTAAATCCATGGTGTTTGGACCTTTTATATTCGAAGCCTCAAGCAAAATAGCATGCAAAAAATAATTGAGCTCTTCATTATTAGAAATACCAAGTGGTATATAAAGTGAAGGAAAATAAAAGTATGAAAGGATTGAGTTTCTGATGGAAAATGTTTTTTCTTTTCCTTTCTGTAGTTTAAGAAGAAGATATTACATATCCTTGTACTTACACTAGACAAAATATATCAACTATATATGGATTTTCAGTAGCAAAATCAAAAATGAAATCTATAAAAATTGTAACCATTACCTATTGACTTCGAATGCATGAATGAGTAGCCTTTTGAATATTCAAGTTTTGTTTTCCTATGATAAAATATAAAAATTGTGCTTTGATCGGAAAATGATTTGGACAGTTTCTTTATGGAAATTTTACCTCCTATAGCAAAGATATATACTTTATTTATTATAAATTAAAATTATTTTAAAATATTATTTCTATAGCTACCTTTTATATTTTGTAGCAAAATAAGTATTTATAGTATATACTACCATTGAGGCATGAAATAAGACATGAAATACGCTATTTATATTTTTTTCTCTCTCTTAGACAGCTGGACATACATATTTTTAAGGTGATTGTCGTTACTGTATTTATGAATACATGATGCGACTACATGTGAATATGTGCGCATACAACTGAACTGCTATGATTTTAGACACTTTTTACTGTTGTATTCATGAAGAGTCCGGAACCTAAGTGGTGTATTTTTAGACTCAAAATATATAAATATGTCGAAAAAAAACTTAGTGACCAAAATATATAAAATCCAGTTTTGAACCACAGGTAATACGCGTTTCAGAACTGCGTTTTATAAAAACGTGGTTTGAAATCAGCGAAGGTAATAAATTTTCTGGAAATTTTTAACAAAGGTTGTTTATCATATATCCTAAGTTACCCATTATTGCTTATTGAGTTTATAAAGAGATTTTTTAGACAATCAAGTTGAACTATTAATTTAGCAAATAGAACAACAACTTATTATAACCAATTAAACTCACTGTAAATTCTTTTAACTTAAATCCATGCTTATTATATGAAGTTACATGTAACAACAACAATAACTTACCCAGCTTAATTCCATACGTGGGTATGTGGAGGGTAGTATGTACGCAGCTTTACCCTTACCCTATAAAGACAGAAAAGTTGTTTCCGATAGACCCTCGGGTTAAGAAACGGTAAAATAAAGCAACAAGCAATAACAACAATAATATAATAAGTAATTGAAACGAGTGACAATATACTGTTACACAATTATCTTTTATTTATATGATTTGATTGTGCAAGTATAAAATGCATAAGATTTAAATTGGATTATTATTTATTTCACTGAAAGTAAAAAATAAAAACTATGGAACAAGAAAATCCTATTGAAAAGTTATATTTTTCAGTGATTATGATTTTTGTGTGAGAAAATAAAATTATATGACTTTGGTGGTTCACTTCTCGAGAAAACATTAATTAAATATTTAGTTTACTAGATTATCCTTATTAATAATACTTTTGCAAATCTGACTTTAAGTACTAATATATCAATTAGTTTGTGAAATGGATACTTAATAATAAGAGCAAAATTGAAAAAGTTAACTAATTCTCTCTTGATGTGCTAAAAGGAAGTAAAAGGAAAAACTATCTTTAGTATTATACTAAATAAGTAAAAGAAAACGGAGAGAGCTCATTATTAATCAAATGAGACATTTTAAGAAAATTAAAGAATAATTTAATTAATTAATTAAGATTAAGACTATTAAATATACTTCCTAAGAGATATAAACCAAAGGAAGTAGTAAAAATAATGGAAAAGGAATAAAACAAAGATGAATGAAGAATAAATTTCCAGAAAATTTATTACCTTCGCTGATTTCAAGTGAAAAGGAGACCTAAGGTAAAACGTCGTTTCAAACCACGTTTTTATAAAACGGGTAAAACTTGGTTAAAATGTGTTTTATATATTTTGGTCATTAAATTTTTTTTCACCTATTTATATATTTTGAGTCCAAAAATATATATTTAGGTTCCGGGCTCTATTCATGAATACAACAAGGTGAATATATATGTGCGTATAATTGGATTGCCCTGATTTTAGGCGTTTTTTGTTACTTTATTTATAAATACATGACGCGAATACATGTGAATACATGCGCGTACAACTGGACTGTCCTGATTTTAGGCGCTTTTTACTGTTGTATTCATGAATGCAGCAGCGCGAATACATGTGAATACATGCAAGTATCTCTGGACTGCCCTGATTTTAGGCGTTTTTTATTGTTGTATTCATGAATACATGATGCGAATACATATGAATACATGCGCGTGCAATTGGACTACCTAATTTTTAAGCGTTTTTTGTTGCTGTATTCATGAATACAGCCGCACGAATACAACGAATACACTACCGTAATAACTGAATAATAACTATAAAAAAATTATTATGTATATAGTAACTATAGAAAGTAAATAACCACTAGATTTTTTTTATTCGTCTGGTTCTGTAGCGCTAAGGCTTTTTTAGCAAAACTTCATAAACAAAGACAAAATATAAACAGTGTACTCAAATCGTTTTATTTGTGCAATCTCTCCTTTTATTGGGGCGGGGGCTAAATTGTTGTCTGTACTCGTCTACCAAATAAAATAAAAAGAGAAACTAAATTAAATAGCCGTTCTAAACAAATAGCTGGAATAGCTAAAGCGTGTAATTGATTTTGAAGTAAATGGAAAGGGGAACAAACAATAAATATTATTACAATGTAGAAATTAAGAAAGTGTTCTTTTTATATTTCTTATATGTACAAGTAAATTGCTTGTGTGTAAAAAAGAGATAGAATCATAAAACTAAAAATAAGTTTGTAAAGATTCATAAAATTATTTTGCCCCAAATAGATAAGTAAAGAGAAAATGGGTCTTCATAGTCATTTATAATATTAAAATTAAGAAAATATTTTTTTTAGATCTCTTATGTGTACAAGATAAATTTCTTATTTGTAAAAGTAAATCTCTTATGTATAAAAATAATAATAATAAATAGGATCATGATTTGTTTTCCTTCACTTTTTAAATAATCGGACTTAGGTCTTGATTTGATCAAATCTATTTACAGAAGCGTTATGGAGTGGACTTGTGGTCAACTGACGATTACAAGGTTATATTGATATATAACTTGTTTTAAGTTGTTTGCTGTGTGAATAGCAACGATTAGACGACAAAAATAACTTTTTCAATCTTAGAACAACGTCTCCCTAGTTTAAAACAAGAAACTACTTCATGGTCATATTCATGCGGTCGGGGAATTAACGTCGAGGGTTGTATATATTGGTCTCTGGATCAAGAACTTGACCAGTATGTAAGTAAAGCTTCTACAATCATATATTTTGATGTGAAGTTAGATGAACTAAACGAGCTTTCAACACCAAATTTTGTCAATGTTAATGAGTTGTTTCGGTTGGCTACTTTTAAAGGTCGTCTTAGTTTATATAGCGGCAAATCCAATAACAACATATGGAATAAAGAGTTAGAACTGAACATCTGGATCATGAAAAAAGACTGTTGGAAATGGTTACTGAAACTTCGCCACGTATCACAACTTTGCCAATATTGTTTTGTAAAATACAATATTTTTTTGTGTTGCACAGATAATGGTGACTTAATTTTTCGAGGACCAAAGAATCGTCATTTTCCATTTATAATCCTAAAAAAAATAATTTATTACTAATAAAGAATATCTATTCCTTTTTATTGTGCATGTGTGTCCTCTTGTATATCCAACATGTAATTATGTGGCCTTGTTCTAAGAGGTCTTGGTGGCCAATTTGAAACCATAATAATTCAGATTTGCTGGCCAAGTTATAACCAAAAAAATCCAATTCCTTTGCTTATAAATTGAGCCGATTCTGGCTCACTTGAATTACACCCAGAAGATTTGAATTATTCAATTCTTGTTTTTTCTTATCCTCCTTTAGTAATAAGATTATTTTGTATGAGAGTTGAGTGTCGGAAAACACTTATGTGAACCCTTCTTTGGAGTGATCTTGTGAGGTTATTCTCTTGGGGTATTTAGGATTAATTAGAGTTTTTTACTCTAATTTTGTACTCTCTTTTGTACTCTTGCTACTATAGTAAAATTGTTCTTCTCTGTTTGTGGACGTAGGTCTCCTTGATCGAACCACGTTAAAATGGTGCCTTCTTTATATGCTTTAATTACCGTTATTATCAACTTGCATTGTCTTTGTTATTGTCATTATAACATTGTTTGGCTAAATTTTGCACTATCCGAGTTTCCGATCCTAACAAATTGGTATCAGATCCGGATCTAATCGAGGTTAGTTATAATAGCCAAAATGACTATAACAAAGACCTATGTTGAAAAATTTAACCAAAGTGCAAACTTCAGAATGTGGCAATTAAAGATGGAAGCTATCTTAATTCATGATGGCTTAGATTTGGCACTGCAAGGAAAAGAGAAAAAGCCGGATAAAATGACGGACAAGGAGTTTGCCGTTATAGATAAAAAGGCAAAAGCATGTATTATTTTAAATCTCTCAAATGAGGTTTGCGTGAAATTGCAGCAGAAAGCTTAGCCAAAGCATATGGGAAAAGCTGAAAACCCTGTATATGAAAAGGACAGTAGAAAACATGATTTACCTAAAGCAAAAGCTCTACACTTTTTATGGCTGAAGGTATCTCTATACTTACACATCTCGATACTTTCGATTCTCTTCTTATGGATTTGAATAACATAGATGCTAAAATCAAAGATGAGGATCAAGTCGTGTTTGCTTGTTTCCTTACCCCAGTCGTTTAAACATATAAGAGATACTATGCTTTATTGAAAGGATAAGATCTCTTATAAAGATATCAAATCTATTTTAAAATCAAAAGAACAAATAGATAGAGATATTACTGGGAAAACTAGTGGGAACCAAGGGGAAGGCTCGTTTGTAAGAGGTAGATCCAATAAGAAAGATTCAAGTAGTGAATACCTAAATCAAGGTCAAAATCCAGATACAGAAATGTCATGTGCAAATACTGTCATAAAAAAGGTCACATTATTTTTGAATGATTTAAATTGAAAAATAAATAAAAGCATACAACAAAGAAAAATGAGCATAAAAATACTGACATTGCCGAAGCAAGTGTAGCTGCTGATGAGACTAAGGAACTATTTCTTAGCAACTAATAATAGTTTTAAATCTAACAATAAGTGAATTTTAGATTCGGGTTGTTCTTATCATATGTGTCCCAATCGGGATTTATTTATCACATATGAATCTGTTGAAGGTGGTGTTGTCTTGATGGGTAACAATGTTGCCTGCAATGTTATTGGTAAAGGTACAGTCCGAATCAAAATGCACGTGGTGTGGTGAGAACTCTCACCGATGTTAGACATGTTCCTCACTTGAAGAAAAATCTCATCTCTTTCGGCATTCTAGAATCTCTTGGGTGCAAGTACGCAGGTGAAGGTGGAGTTCCGAAAGTTTCTCATTGTGATCTTGTAATCATGAAAGCACGCAGATTTGGTATGTTGTATACTCTATTGGGATCTACTGTTATAGGTGTTGCTGCAGTTTCAACATCAGATAACTCAGATTCTGACATCAGCAAATTGAGGCATATGTGATTGGGGCATATGAGTGAAAAAAGTTTTTCCATCCTTAGAAAAAGAGGTCTATTGTGTGGGCAAAGTACCGAAAATATGGAGTTCTATGAACACTATGTGTTCGGGAAGCAGAAAAGAGTCAGCTTCAAATCTCTAGCAATTCATAGAACAAAAAGTACTTTAGATCACATTCATTCAGATCTTTGGGGTCCTTCATGTACCCCGTCAAAAGGTGATGCAAGGTATATGTTAACTTTCGTTGATGATTATTCAAGGAAAGTTTTAGGTTTATTTCTTGAAAAATAAAAGTGATGTTTTCTTAACTTTCAAACAATGGAAAGTTTTGATTAAGAAGCAAACAGGAAAACATATTAAACCTCTTAGAACAGATAATGACTTGGAATTTTATAATGATGAATTCAGCGAATTTTGCAAGAATGAAGGAATTGCTCGACACCGTACTGTGAGAATAACACCTCAGCAAAATGGTGTGGCAGAAATAATGAATAGAACTCTTTTGGAAAGGGCTCGTTGCATGATTTCAAATGATGGGTTGACAAACGCCTTTTGGGCAGAAGCTATCTCTACAGCTTGTTATATTGTCAATCGTGCTCCTTCTGCACCCTTGAACTTTAAGATTCCAGAGAAAATGTGGGCAGGTACTCCTGCTAATTATTCTGATTTAAAGATATTTGGTTGCCCAGCATACATGCATGTAAATGATGGAAAATTAGAGCCAAGGGCTAAAAAGTGCATTTTCCTTGGGTATGCATTTGGGGGTGAAAGGATACCGACTATGGTATCCTGATCCCATGGCCCCAAAATTCATAATTAGCAGAGATGTAAACTTTGATGAATCCTCTATGTTACATTTCAGAAAAGAGTCTTCCAGTTGTTGTAATACAGACAAAGGGAAGAGTACAGAGAAGCAGGTGGAGGTTGAGATTGGCATTCCTTCTAAGCTAAGTTCATCAACTTTGGAGCAAAATACAGTTGAAACTCCTGAAGTTGAGCCAGAAGCTGAAATTCCTGAAGTTGAGACTCCTGAAGTTGAACCGGAAGAAGAGGAGTATTCTATAGCCAAACATATACCAAGAAGAGAAAGTAAACAACCATTAAGGTTTTGAAGATTATGTTTCATTTGCTTTTTCAGTTGCATAGGAAACTGAAGAAATTGGAGAACCATCAAAATATTCAGAAGCAGTTTCTGGCACTAACTTAGCCAAGTGGTTGATAGAAATGAATGAAGAAATTGAGTCTCTCCACAAGAATGGTACTTGGTCTCATGTGAAGCCGCCATCAGAAAAAAGAATTGTTAGTTGCAAATGGGTCTTCAAGAAAAAAGATGGTATTCCAGGGGTTGAAGATGCGAGGTATAAGGAACGATTAGTTGTAAAGGGATATAGTCATGTACAAGGAGTTGATTTTAATGATATTTTCTCACCCGTTGTTAAACATAGATCTATTCGTGTTTTGCTTGTCTTAGTTGCCATGTATGGTTTGGAATTAGAACAGCTTGATGTTAAGAAAACTTTCTTACATGGCGAACTTGAGGAACAAATATACATGCATCAACCCGAAGGATTTGAAATCGAAGGGTAAAAGATCACTATTGCTTGTTAAAGAAATCCTTGTATGGATTAAAGCAATCTCCAAGACAATGGTATAAAAGGTTTGATTCCTTTATGTTGGGTCATGGTTATTCGAGGAGCATGTATGATAGTTGTGTTTACTTCTGGAAGTTAAATGATGGTTCATTTGTGTACCTATTATTATATGTTGATGACATGCTGATTGCTGCTAAGGATTTGACAGAAATTCACAATTTGAAAAGTCAATTGAAAAGTAAATTTGAGATGAAAGATTTTGGAGAAACTAAGAAAATCCTTGGCATGGAGATCAAAACAGATCGAGGATCCAACAGGCTATTCCTGACCCAAAAGAAGTACTTGGAGAAAGTCTTGGAGAAGTTTGAGTACCCCTCTTGTTGATCATTTTAAGTTATCAGCTGCTCAGTCCCCGCGGTTAGAGAAAGAAGAGAGGTATATGGCACAAGTACCTTATTCTAGTGCAGTCGGCAGTATTATGTATGCAATGGTTTGTACACGTCCAGACATTTCACAAGCAGTGAGCATGGTAAGCCTATATATGGCTTGCCCTGGTAAAGCATATTGACAAGTTGTGAAATGGATTCTCAGATACTTGCAAGGTACTTCAAACACATGTTTGGAGTTTGGAAGAAATACTAACACTTTGGTTGGTTTTGTAGACTCAGATTATGCAGGTGATCTTGACAAAAGAAGATCACTGACAGGCTATGTATTTTGCATTGGTGGCTGCGCTATCAGTTGGAGAGCTACATTACAATATGTAGTAGCTTTATCTACTACCAAATCAGAATATATGGTAGTGATCGAGGCGATCAAAGAATCCTTATGATTAAAGGTTCTATTTGCTGAACTCAGTTCACACCAAGGTCGTATTACCATTTTCTGTGATAGTCAAAGTGCCATTCACTTGACTAAAGATCAGATGTATCATGAGAGGACGAACCACATTGATATCAAATATCATTTCATCCGAGAAACCATTGTTGAAGGAAAAGTCTCTATTAAGAAGATCAACACTAGAGACAATCCTGCTGACATGTTTACGAAGCCTCTTCTAGTTGTCAAGTTCAAGCTTTGCGTGAACTTGGTTGGCATTTACGAAGAATGATTTTGCCCACTGGGGATTTTGCGTAGAAGTTAGAGCAAATTTACTATATTAGAAAAAATTAGGCCAAGGTGGAGATTTGTAATTATGTGGCCTTGTTCTAAGAGGCCTTGGTGGCCAATTTGAAACCATAAGAATTGAGATTTGCTGGCCAAGTTATAACCAAGAAAATCTAACTCCTTTGCTTATAAATTGAGCCGATTCTGGCTCACTTGAATTACACCAAGAAGATTTGAATTATTCAATTCTTGTTTCTTCTCATCCTCCTTTAGTAATTAAGATTATTTTGTAAGAGAGTCGAGTGCCGGGAAACACTTGTGTGAACCCTTCTTTGGAGTGATCTTGTGAGGTTATTCTCTAGTGGTATTTGGGATTAATTAGAGTTTTTTACTCTCATTTTGTACTCTCTTTTGTACTCTTGCTACTATAGTGAAATTGCTCTTCTCTACTTGTGGACGTAGGTCTCCTTGACCGAACCACGTTAAATTGGTTCCTTCTTTATATGATTTAATTATAGTTATTATCAACTTGCATTGTCTTTGTTATTGTCATTATAACATTTTTTGGCATTACCCAAGTTCCCGATCCTAACACAACATGTTTGGATAGATTACGTTTTCCTAAAACCAATGTCATGCACAAGAGGAAGAGGAAGCAACTCACTCTATCAGAATGATGGTCATAGCTAGATTCAGAAAAGACACTAGTGATATCAAAAGACTGACAAATTTATCAAAATCATCGCGAGTAGGATTCTTTCACCCTTCTGTCTCGAGTTTGAACGTGGGTATGCCTGATAAAAGCATTTTTCTCTTTGGATCTTACGTGGTGCGAACCCGAATTGTATAGGATAACTTATTTTACATTATATACTCTTTTTACAACGAATGTTAGACAAATAAAACAACTTCCTCTTTCAAGTGAGTAGCACATGATTTCTACTCTCTGGAGATTTACATTGAGGGTTGTATATATTTTGCTCTTTGGATCAAAGACTTGATCGATTTGTGGATGAGAAATGTTAGTAAAAGGTTAAAGTCCTATTCTTTAGTGGATTTTAATTAGCTTGTATACTTATTTTTCAGTTGCGCATCAATTAATACATTTATTGAAAGCTTGAATTTAAAGTATTATTTGAATACGCTAGAAATTTGTAATTGTTAAAGGTTGATATTTATTTAATTGGAATTTTGAAAAAAGCTTGAAATAAATAAAAAACCAAATATAATCTTTTGACCTCTACTTCCCCAAAGACAAGCTACAAAGACGTAAGTGTATTGGTCAAAATTTGGACCAGACTTAATGACTGCAAATGGACGTGGTCAAGGATTAAGTCGACCACGGCATAATAGCAAGGAGTCGTCTCAAGAAGGGTTAGTGCCGAGGTCAAGCAGAAAGTGAATGAAATCAACGGTAGGATATGATTAGAAGAGAGAGAAAGAATATTCCATTGAATATCCCTTCAGTTGTACTTTTTAGGGTTTCCTAAAAAATCCCCTATAAATAGGAAGAGATAGAGAACAAAAAGGGGATCTCTCATTTTTCTAATAAGAACACATTGTAAAGGGTTGACTACAAAGAATATACAAAAAGCTTGTCTTGTCCACTCATTACATTATTTTTTATAATTTTTTGTATACAAGATCCAAAGATTCCTTATCCATCTTCGCTTCCTATTATACCACGTTGTTGTCAGGAAGGAGAATCATTCAAGTCACTTAACATTTGGGTGATAAATTCCTTCTTATTACATTTATTGACATTATCTACATTTATTGCATGCTTTTATTACCATATTCATTGATAATCATTGAGTATTTAAGTGAATAAATGACACTTTCGAATTTGACTTTACATCATCAATACATCTAAGTGTTAGATCTAGTGGTTATTATATTTAACTAGGATTCATCCTCTATTTTCTCGTTGATTCATTTTAAGAAAAGCTTAAACACTTTTTTTGTAAAATAATTTGGCGACGTCTGTGGGGAGTTTCTAGTTAAAATTTTAGTTTCCTCTAGATCAAGGAAAAAAAGAGCAACAACAACTATCTTTTTCTCGTTTATACGAACTAACAATGGTAGGAAAAGGAGATGAGAGTCTGAAAGTAGTAGTGGACGTCACTGCCAATCTCTTGAACACCATCAACGAGGTTGGCAGAGAAGACGAGGAGAATATGACACCGAGCGCTACACCCAGGCGGAGTGACTCACCTCCTCTTCATGGAAGTGTGACCGCTTCACGACAAAGAGGAGCTTCCATGACCACAGCTGAGGAAGCACCACCAGCAATGAAAAAACTACTGGAGGCATGGCTAACAAGTACTCTAAACAACATACTTGACAAACCCGTTCAAGGGGCAAGTGGAAGCGCCGCACGAGCAAATACCATGGCAGCCGCCAACGAGAAACCTGCTCCCGCTGCTCTCCCAACAGGTAACACTCACACCTCTGTTGATGCAGGTAATGACGCACTTGCAGTCGTCCTAAATAAAATGGAAGAAATGGAGAACGATAACAAAGCACTCTGTGACCAAATGAGGGAGCATCAAGAAAGGGTTCATAAGATACCGGGCGCCCCGAAACTGCTACCAAAATGGGACGTCGGCCGGTTCGTCAAACAAACATACAGTGAGGAGGCAGCCCCACACGCCATAACCAAGACCTTAAAAATGCCACCATATTTGAAGATACGACAACACAACAGACCCCGAAGACCACATCATTCATTATGTCACAACACTAAAAGGCAACGACCCCTCAAAAGAGCAGGTACCATTAGTGTTGCTGAAGAAGTTCGGCGAAACCCTAACAGGGGGAGCCTTAACATGGTACTCACAATTACCAGCGCGTTCAATAACAATGTTCGAGGAAATGGCCGACAAGTTCGTCACCGCCCACGTCGGGGCTAAGAAGGTGGAGGCTAGAGTGAATGATATATTCGCCGTCAGGAAATCGCCTGGTGAGGGAATCAACTACTTTCTTGCCCGGTTCAATATAGTAAGAATAAGCTTGCCAAACGTATCAGAAGGGATGGCGGTGGCAGCTTTCTAAAATGGACTGAACAGGAATGGGTTGAGGGCGACAGAAAGTTGTTAAGCAGACTCATGAAATACCCTCCCACCACATGGGAAGAAATTCACAACGCCTATTGTGCCGAGGTGAGAGCAAACGAAGATGAACTCAATGGCCCAACCCAACGGCTGACGTCAGTCAAACGGAGTCGAGGAAAGACCACTGTAATGACGGCCGAAGAGATTATTCAGGCCCCCCCTCAACCGGGACAGGCAACAACCATATGTCAGATTGACCATCCCACGATCCCCTCTCCATACAGAAGGGTCGACAAGTCCACATACAGGGACTTAACAAAGTGATAGAGGTATGCCTCCACTATTATCTGCTCAAAATTTTTGTGTTACCCTCTCAGAAATAGTGTACGCACTGGAGAAGCTTGGCCCGAAGGTCAATTGGCCACAAAAGATGAATTCCGGCCCAAGTACCATAAAGTCGAACGCCCTCTATGAGTTTCATCAAGAGCGGGGTCACAAGACCCAAGACTGCATAGCCCTACGGCAAGAAGTGGTGAACATGCTTCACCAAGGACACTTAAAAGAGCTGATGAGCGACCGAGGAAGAGCTAAATTCGGCCGCAGACGAAAGCAACACCAAGGTCCTCCAAAGTCACCCTCCCCCGCCCGCACCATCCAAATGATCATCAGCGCAGGTGATGAAGCAACAATCAATCACGTGAAGTTCAACACCACGCACAAACTGAAGTAGTCAATCACCCATGAACGGTGTGATGACCTCGAAGACAGTATCATCTTCGATAAGTCGGATACCCACGTTTTGGTTTTTCCTCACTTCGATGCTCTTGTCATTACTTTACATATTTCTGACACTGATGTGAAAAGAATAATGGTAGACGATGGGAACGGCACGTGTATTATTCACCCTCGAGTGCTCGCACAAATGAGACTCGAGGACAAGATAATACCACGATGCATAATGCTAACAAGTTTTAACAATGCAGTTGAACAAACCTCAGGGGAGATAACGCTGCCCGTTCTGGCCGGGGGCGTCACCTTAAAAACAACGTTTCATGTCATGAACCAGGATGCAACTTACAACGCCATCATAGGGCGAACCTGGATACACGCCATGAGGGCCATCCCGTCTAGCTTATATCAAGTAATCAAGTTCCCCACTCCGTAGGGGATATTCAGCATCCGAGACGAACAGTGCACAACCCAAGAATGCTACCGTATCGCCCAAGACTGTACATACACTCAACAGTTAAAGGAGATAGACTCGAGAGCATAGATATTACCAAAGTCGAGGCTCGAAATCGACAAACAAAAAGATGTCATAAGGACCTCGACATCGTGGATGCCACAGGGTCAATGGTAAAAGACCTCGACCCCGTTCAACTAGACAACAACGACCACAACAAAATGGCTTACATCGGCTATAAACTCTCAGAACCAGGTCAATTTCATAAATTTGTAATTATTAATGCCGATTTTTTTGTTTTCTGCCATGCTGATATGCCAGGTATCTCGAAAGACATCGCCACACACAAGTTGAATGTCGATCCACTTTACCTGCCAGTACGACAAATACGAAGAAAATTCAACGCCGCAATCAACGAAGCTATCCGTGATGAGGTAGATAAATTACTCGCCAAAGTATCTATCCAAGAGTTGAAATACCCCCAATGGATCGCCAATGTGATCATGGAAAAAAAGAAAAACTGAAAGTGGCGGATGTGCGTGGATTTTATAGACCTAAACAAGGCCTGCCCGAAAGACTCCTTTTCGTTACCTCACATCTATCAACTCATCAATGCAACGAGGTCACGCGTTGTTAAGTTTCTTAGATGCCTACTCAGGTTACAACCAAATACTCATGGAGGAGGAGGACCAGGAAAAAACCACGTTCATCACCCACCAGGGAATGTACTGCTACCGGGTTATGCTGTTTGGGTTGAAGAACACAGGGGCGACTTATCAAAGGCTGGTCACCAAGATGTTCAAGGACCAACTCGGCAAAACAATGGAAGTTTACATAGACGATATGTTGGTCAAATAAAAATGGAAGGAAGACCACATCGACCGTCTGAAGGAAGCCTTCGATATACTAAGGCGATACGGCATGAAGTTGAACCCTAAAAAGTGTGCCTTTGGCATAACCTTAAGAAAGTTCCTCGGCTTTCTGGTGTCACAAAAAGGCATCGAGGTCAACCCAGATCAGATCAAAGCCATCGAAGGAATACCAGAAGTATTGACCAGCAAAAAACACGTATAAAAACTGACCCGCCGTATAGCTTCCTTGTCGAGGTTCATCTCACGATCCTGTGATAGATGCCACAAATTCTTTAACGTGCTTAAAAAGGACAATGGACTCCATTGGAATTTAAAATTCATAGAGGCCTTGAAAGAACTAAATGTATACTTGTCCTTACCACCGCTACTCACCAAAGTAGAACCCAACGAGCACCTCCTGATATACTTGGTCGTATCAGAGGTCGCAGTAAGTGCGGTGCTGGTCCGTGAAAACAAAGGTACGCAATCTCCGATCTATTACATTAGCAAAACCATGGTCGACGTTAAAATGAGGTACCCCCACCTCAAAAAGATGGCCCTGGCATTGGTCATAGCTTCACGAAAGCTTAGACCCTATTTTCAATGTCACCCCATATCGGTGGTCACGACCTTCCCCCAAAGAAGTATCCTACATAAACCCGAGGTGTCGGGGAGATTGGCCAAGTGGGCCATAGAATTAAGCGAGCATTATATAACATATCAGCCACGAACAGTGATAAAATCATAGGTACTCACCGACTTCGCCGCCGATTTCAGTGCTAAAATAATGCCTGAGGCCGAACAGGAAACTTCTCGTACCTCTCCCACGGTACCCGACCTATGGGTCCGATACACCGATGGCACCTCCAACATGTCAGGATCTGGAATGGGACTCGTACTCGAGGTCCCAACAGGGGAAGTCATTCGCCAGTCCATACAGTGCCATGATATGACTAACAATGAACACCATCAACGAGGTTGGCAGAGAAGACGAGGAGAATGTGACGTCGAGCGCTACACCCAGGCAGAGTGACTCACCTCTTCTTCATGGAAGTGTGACCGTTTCACAAGAAAAAGGAGCTTCCACGTCCACATCTGAGGAAGCACCACCAGCGGTGAAAAAACTACTGGAGGCATGGTTGAAAAGTACTCTAAACAACATACTCGACAAACTCGTTCAAGGAGCGAGTAGAAGCACCGCACGAGCGGATACCACGGCAGCCGCCAACGAGAAACCTGCTCCCGCTGCTCTCCCAATAGGTAAAACTCACACCTCTGTTGATGCAGGTAATGACGCACTTGCAGTCGTCCTAAATAAAATGGAAGGAATGGAGAACGAGAACATAGCACTTTGCGACCAAATGAGGGAGCATCAAGAAAGGGTTCATAAGATACCGGGCGCATCGAAACTGCTACCAAAATGGGACGTCGGCCGGCTCGTCAAACAACCATACAGTGAGGAGGAAGCCCCACACGCCATACCCAAGACCTTAAAAATGCCATCATATTTGAAGATACGACAGCATAACAGACCCCGAAGACCATATCATTCATTACGTCACAACACTAAAAGGCAACGACATTTCAATAGAGCAGGTACCATTAGTGTTACTGAAGAAGCTCGGCAAAACCCTAACAGGGGGAGCCTTAACATGGTACTCACAATTACCAGCGCGTTCAATTACAATGTTCGAGGAAATGGCCGACAAGTTCGTCACCGCCCACGTCGGGGCTAAGAAGGCGGAGGCTAGAGTGAATGACATATTCGCCGTCAGGAAATCGCCTGGTGAGGGAATCAGCTACTTCCTCGCCCGGTTCAATAGAGGAAGAATAAGCTTGCCAAACATATCAGAAGGGATGGCGGTGGCAGCTTTCTAAAATGGGCTGAACAGGAATGGGTCGAGGGTGACAGAAAGTTTTTAAGCAGACTCATGAAATACCTTCCCACCACTTGGGAAGAAATTCGCAACGCCTATTGTGCCGAGGTGAGAGCAGACGAATATGAACTCAACGGCCCAACCCAACGGCTGGCGTCAGTCAAACGGAGTCAAGAAAAGACCACCGTTATGACGGCGGAAGAGATCATTCAGGCCCCCGCCTCAACCGGGACAGGCACCAACCATATGTTAGAATGACCATCCCACGATCCCCTCTCCATACAGAAGGGTCGTCCAGTCCACATATAGGGACTTAGCGAAATGATAGAGGTATGCCTCCACTCTTATCTGCTAATAATTTTTGTGTTACCCTCTCAAAAATAGTGTACGCACTGGAGAAGCTTGGCCCAAAGGTAAATTGGCCACAAAAGATTAAGTCCGTCCCAAGTACCATAAAGTCGAACGCCCTCTGTGAGTTTCATCAAGAGCGGGGTCAGAAGACCGAAGACTGCATAGCCCTATGGCAAGAAGTGATGAACATGCTTCACCAAGGACACTTAAAAGAGCTGATGAGCGACTGAGGAAGAGCTAACTTCGGCCGTGGACGAGAACAACACCAAGGTCCTCCAAATCCAACCTCCCCCGCCCGCACCATCCAAATGATCATCAGCGCAGGCGGTGAAACAACAATCAAGCACGTGAAGTTCAACACCACGCACAAATTGAAGCGGTCAATCACCCATGAACGGTGTGATGACCTCGATGACAGTATCATCTTCGATAAGTCGGATACCCACGTTTTGGTTTTTCCTCACTTCGATGCTCTTGTCATTACTTTACATATTTCTGACACTGATGTAAAAAGAATAATGGTAGACGACGGGAGCGGCGCGTGTATTATTCACCCTCGAGTGCTTGCACAAATGAGACTCGAGGACAAGATAATACCACGATGCATAATGCTAACAAGTTTTAGCAATGCAGTTGAACAAACCCCAGGGGAGATAACGCTGCCCGTTCTGGCCGGGGGAGTTACCTTAGAAACAACGTTTCATGTCATGAACCAGGACGCAACTTACAACGCCATCATAGGGCGACCCTGGATACACGCCATGAGGGCCATCCCGTCTAGCTTATTTCAAGTAATCATGTTCCCTACTCCATGGGGGATATTCAGCATCCGAGACGAACAATGCACAACCTAAGAATGCTATTGTGGATGCCACAAGGTCAATGGTAAAAGACCTCGACCCCGTTCAACTAGAAAATAACGACCACAACAAAAAGGCTTACATTGGCTATAAACTCTCAGAACCAGGTAAATTTCATAAATTTTTAATTAGTATAGCCGATTTGTTTGTTTTCTCCCATGCTGATATGCCATGTATCTCGAAAGACATCGCCTAACACAAGTTGAATGTCAATCCACTTTACCTGTCAGTACGACAAATACAAAGAAAATTCAACGCCGCAATCAACGAAGTTGTCCGTGATGAGGTAGATAAACTACTCGCCAAAGGATCCATCCAAGAGTTGAAATACCCCCAATGGGTCGCCAATGTGATCATGGAAAAAAAGCAAAACGGAATGTGGCGGATGTGCGTGGATTTTACAGACCTAAACAAGGCCTGTCCGAAAGACTCCTTTCTGTTACCTCACATCTATCAACTCATCAACGCAACGAGGTCACGAGTTGTTAAGTTTCTTAGATGCCTACTCAGGTTACAACCAAATCCTCATGATGGAGGAGGACCAGGAAAAAACCATGGTCATCGCCCACCAGGGAACGTACTGCTACCGGGCCATGCCGTTTGGGTTGAAGAACGCAGGGGCGACTTATCAAAGGCTGGTCACCAAGATTTTCAAGGAACAACTTGGCAAAACAATGGAAGTTTACATAGACGATATGTTGGTCAAATGAAAAAGGAAGGATGACCACATCGATCGTCTGAAGGAAGCCTTCGATATACTAAGGCGATACGGCATGAAGTTGAACCCCGAAAAGTGTGCCTTTAGCATAACCTCAAGCAAGTTCCTCGGCTTTCTAGTGTCACAAAAAGGCATCGAGGTAACCCCAGATCAGATCAAAGCCATCGAAGGAATACCAGAAGTATTGACCAGCAAGAAACAGGTATAAAACCTGACGTGCCGTATAGCTTCCTTGTCGAGGTTCATCTCACAATCCTTTGATAGATGCCACAAATTCTTCAACGTGCTTAAAAAGGATAATGGACTCTAGTGGAATTCAAAATGCATAGAGGCCTTGAAAGAACTAAAGGTATACTTGTCCTCACCACCGCTACTCACCAAAGTAGAACCCTACGAGCACCTCCTTATATACTTGGTCGTATCAGAGGTCGTAGTAAGTGTGGTGCTGGTCCGTGATAACAAAGATACGCAATCTCCGATCTATTACATTCGCAAAACCATGGTCGACGCCAAAATGAGGTACCCCCACCTCGAAAAGTTGGCCCTGGCATTGGTCATAGCTTCACGAAAGCTTAGACCCTATTTTCAATGTCACCCCATATCGGTTGTCACGACCTTCCCCCTAAGAAGTATCCTACATAAACTCGAGGTGTCGGTAAGATTGGCCAAGTGGGCCATAGAATTGAGCGAGCATTATATAACATATCAGCCACGAACAGTGATAAAATCACAAGTACTCACCGACTTCGTCACAGATTTCAGTGCTAAAATAATGCCTGAGACCGAACAGGAAACTTCTCGTACCTCTCCTAGGTTACCCGACCTATGGGTCCTATATACCGATTGCACCTCCAACACGTCAGGACCTGGAATGGGACTCGTACTCGAGGTCCCAACAGGGGAAGTCATCCGTCAGTCCATAGAGTGCCTCGATATGACTAACAATGAGGCCGAGTATGAGGGCGTAATTGCAGGATTAAAGCTATCTCTCAAATATGGAGCACGACGAGTCATCATCCGGTGCGACTCACAACTCGTTGTCAACCAAGTCACAAGGACTTTCCAAATCAAAGAGAAAAGACTACAAAAATACCAGGTAGAAATTCATAAACTACTGCTAGAATTCGACGAATGTCAACTCGACCAGTTACCTCCAGCACAAAACATCGAGGCAGATGGCCTTGCCAAGTTAGCAGCATCGAACAAAAACTTAAGTGGAAGACAACGTGGTTACCCTCCTCCACTCGTCATTAGATCAACTTGAGGTACACTCTATGAATTTAACTTGGGATTGGCACAACCGTATTATAACATATTTGCAGGAAGGAACATTCCCATCAGACAAAAAAGAAGTCAAAAAGCTTCGAATGCAAGCGGCCAGATACAACATCATCAAACACGACCTATACAAAAGAACGTTTGGCGGTCCCTTGGAGAAATGCCTAGGACCAAATCCAACAAGATGCATCCTCGAGGAAATACATGAAGGCCATTGTGGTGCCCATACCGGCAACCGAACCCTCTTCCGATGTATCATACAAGCAGGCTATTATTGGCTCACCATGAAGAAGGAGGCTGCCGACTTTGTCAAGAAGTGCGAGCAGTTGTAGAAATACGCTCCTATGATACACCAAGCGGGCGAACACCTCCACTCAGTCACATCACCATGGCCATTCATCAAATGGGGAATGGACATCCTAGGACCACTCCCTGTGGGACGAGGTAATGTGTGTTTCCTTTTGGATTTAACTGACTACTTTTCCAAATGGGTAGAAGCAGATGCATTCGCCGAAATACGCGAACAGGAAGTTATCACATTCATATGGAGGAACATCATATGCCGCTTCGGCATCACCAAAGAAATCAACTGTGACAATGGACCCCGGTTCACCGGTAAAGAGAATGTTGAATTCTTTGAGAAATGGCACATCAAGCGGATACTCTCCACGCCATATCACTCTGCAGGCAATGGCCAAGCCAAATTCTCCAACAAAACGATACTAAACATCATGAAGAAAAAACTAGAAGACGCCAATGGGCTATGGCCGAAACTACTATTAGAAGTGCTATGGGCATATCGCACCACGCCAAAAATAAGCACAAGAGAAACGCCATATTCACTAGTCTATGGAACTGACATAGTGATATCAATCGAGGTCGGAGAACCAAGTTTGAGATACTCCAATGAGAGCGGACCAAGTAACGATGAGAACAGAAAGCAAGACCTCGATGAAGCGGAGGAGCGAAGAGACATGGCTCACATAAGGATGATAGCCCAAAAACAGCAAGCAGAACGATACTACAACAAAAAGGACAAAGTAAGACCACTCAAAGTCGGGGACTATGTACTCAAAGATAAAACACAGGCGAACAAGACCCAAGAGAAGGTAAACTAGGAACCAATTGGGACGGGCCATACAAAATCACGGCAGCAGCAAACAAATGATCATTCCAACTAGAAACAGTGGAGGGAAAGCTACTACCAAACAATTGGAACGTCACCCACTCAAATACTTCAACTTCTAAAATGGATGCCCTCCGAGTCGTACTCTTTTTCCCTCACTCGGGTTTTATCCTAATTGGGTTTTATCAGGGAGGTTTTTAATGAGGCGATGAAAGGGACGTCTCGAAGTTCAAGTATAGTTCATCGCCCCACCTAGCGACTACTTCTCCAGGCCGAGCGATGAAGGGACTAGATATAATGGAACTTCTCAAATGTACGTATGGAACAAAAACAGAAACATGTAATATTCTCCAATGAATGAAATAAACAAAGCAACATGCAACATTTTTTGCACAACTCCACCAAATCATTTTACATCCTACATTTGACCTTGCTCGAATCACTTGACATTTGACCTCGCTTGAATTATTCATTATTCAACCTTGCTCGAGTTACTTGACATTCGACCTCACTCGAATTATCCAGTATTCGACCTTGCTCGAATTACTTGACATTCGACCTTGCTCGAATTATTCAATATTCGACCTTGCTCGAATTACTTGACATTCGACCTCGCTCGAATTATTTAGTATTCTACCTTGCTCGAATTATTATGTATTTGACCTTGATCAAATTACTTGACATTCGACCTCGCTCGAATTATTTTGTATTCGACCTTGCTCGAATTACTTGACATTCGTTGCTCGAATTATTCTGTATTCGACCTTGCTCGAATTACTTGACATTTGACCTCGCTCGAATTATTTAGTATTCGACCTTGCTCGAATTACTTGACATTTGACCTCGCTCGAATTATTCAGTATTCGACCTTGCTCGAATTACTTGACATTCGACCTTGATCGAATTACTTGACATTCGACCTCAGTCGAATTATTCATTATTCGACCTTGCTCGAATTACTTGACATTCGACCTCGCTCGAGTTATTCAGTATTCGACCTTGCTCGAATTACTTGACATTCGACCTCGCTCTAATTATTCAATATTCGACCTCGCTCGAATTACTTGACATTCGACCTCGCTCGAATTACCTAACATTCAAACTCGCTCAAATTATCTGATATTCGACTCGCTCAAATTATTTGATATTCGACTCACTCGAGTTACTTTACACTCGACTCACTTTATGTCCAAGCTAACTAATTTTTACCCCCAAGTCGGTCTTTGTTCGACTCCGCAAAAATCAACATTACATGCAAACGGCGGAATTTCCCAGAAGAAAAAGAGAACGAGAATCAAAAAATACATAACAAAAAGGCAATTGTTCCATTTCAGTTGTCGGATTACAATACTTTTTACAAAGGGCTCAAGGACGCCCTCACAAAAATAGCAAATCAAAAACCAAATACAAAAGCTTCACACCACATCGTACTCGCCATCATACCAAGGATCAGAGGGAAGCCCATCCACGACGTCATCATCATCATCCCCGCCAGGTGTACTAGGGTCGTAACCACAAGCTTCACGAGCTGTACGTGCCTCTACACAGACGCCCTCAAGATCCACCTCGAAAACCTTCCCGGCGGCCTTCAAAGACCTGTACACATCAAGTTGAGCCTCAACGTGAATCCACATCTCGTACAGTTCCCGTGATACACCAGGATCGGCAGAGGTATGAGAAATAGACGGCTGGGTCTGCGGTTGCTCCTTCTCGGCCTTTAAGGTGATAATCTGTTCATTCATCCCAGATAACACTGCCTCAAAACTCTCGACGCGCTCCTCCAACCTCGCCACCTTGAGTGTCGACGTTTCCGCCTCGCTAGCCCGCTCAGACCTACAAACACGTAGGGTACCCTCTAAAGCGGCTGCCTCTGCCACGACGGCCATCCTGGTCCTTTCAGCCCGATTTAGCTCGGTAACCCTAGTGCTCAATTCCGCCCTCAAGTCAACAACCCTGGCCTCGCTTTGCTCAAGCTCGGTCTTTAGAGATGCCACCTGAGCCTGAAGATCTGCATTCTCAGTCATCACTCCCTTGCTCACCTCGATCTCGTCCTCCTTAACCTTTAGCGCTCCCTCAAGAAAGCTGCACCTGCCGATGGCCCTCAAATGCTCCTCATCCTTCTCCCTCAGCTCTTCGTCCTTAGCCTTCAACTTCTCTTCTTTCTTCTTGAGCCCATCACGGAGCAACAGAAACTCGCCGTCCTATTTGAGTAAGTCGACCAGCGTTCGGTGCTTAGAACAATACTCTTGATACTTAGATGCCATCTTCTTGAAGAATACCGTCCTCCGCTCTTCGTGCCGGTCGCGCTCAATTCCCATGATAAGGGCCTGACATAGAAAAAGAAGGGGGAAGGAAAAGAGGTAAGTGAAAGAAAATTAAACCAACGAAACAAACTAACCTATCATAGGAGAATCAGAAGTACCCACAAGACCATGCCGGATATGCCCAACGACAGATCCGTATCTCTCAACATCTGCAACGTCCTACTCTCAGGATCCGCACACAAGGGAGCAAAAGTCGGCACCGCCTGTTCTGAGTTGGCCAAAAGATCATAGTCTACGGGAATGATTATCTATTGATTAGGACCCTCCGACCTTACCTCCACGCAAGTAGCTCTCTCCACAAAGGTCCTTACCTCCTCAAGGTCAATGTCCGAACCAGAGTCATCGCCTTCCATAGGGACAACTCTACCGCTCCTCACCGTTGACGATGAGCCACCCTCAGCAGCGCGCGTAAGCTCTCTGCCACCACAAACCCCCTCAACCTCAGAGGACCTCCTCTCCATGGCGGCACCTGCCGCAGAGATGACCCCAACGCCTGGTGTAGGCACTGATTTTGATTCCAAAGCGATGGACTTTTCTGACTCAACATCGGCGATGATGGCCTACCCGATCTCCACCCTTCGCCTTTTTCTAGGAAATGTTTCCTCGTCGTGAGATGACTCGTCAACGAGGTGAAAAATAGGCTGATAATAAATCGCATCCGACACGACAACAGTTTGTAGGGCGAAGTTCCTCAATGGAAGAACCTGAGTCTGACCCCTCCCGAGCAGACTCGGCTAAAGCAAACTGCATTCCAACTGACGTGATGGCCTGGCGAAATGCAGGGACTGGAGCCCTCGCCTTATTGGAAACTCGCCGACCTGGAACCAAAAGGAGGTCGCATCAAAAGGCAATAACGAACGGCAATAAGTAGGAAGGGAGAAATAACACTTACTGGATGAAGTCTTGGGTCCAAAGCGCTTGTGAAAGGACGCCCAGTCACGAATTCCCACGGTATGGGGTAATACACGAGCCACCCAAGGAAGCCGTGAGTGAGTCAAAAATGGGAGAAGATGCAGGGGAGAAGGTACACGCCACTCACCTGAGAATAAGGAAGCCGTGAGTGAGTCAAAAAAGAAAGAAAGAAAATGACCAACATAAGACAAGATACTTACGATTATAGTTCCATTGCTCGGGAAACCCGGTCGGGTGCCACCAGATGCTCGGTCTTGATGAAGAAATATTTATGCCAGAATCGCCGGTTCGCCTTATCGTCCATTCCGGCTACCAACCCTTTGATCCCATGATGCCACAGATGTATCAATGTACCTCTATAAAAGCTGGGCGAGAATTGATGCAGCAGATGGCGAATATTGACCTCACAGCCGGCCAACTCTGCATACTTCGCCAGCATAAAAAAATCTTGTATAAATAAGGGGAGAGATGCACCGGGCAGACGTTTTTGAAACGACAAAAATCCTCCGCCAATAGGGGGAGAGGAATAGAATAACCGATTAATAACAGATAAACGTAGAAAGCACAATATCCGGGTCGTTGAACCCGTACTATGTCGCCTCCCGCCGGAACAATGTCGACATGAAAAGGAATGTGATATTTAGACCGGAGGTCGGCTATTTAAGGCGGCCCCCATCTCTGAAAGCTCCTGAACAGGATCGGTAGTCGGTTCCTTTGGGAAGTCATTTCTAACCAAAGGGTTCTTGGGGACCACCTCCTCCACGATGGGGAAGCTTTCTTCCTCTTCAACCATGAATTCCTCGCCGCTGGGAGGAGGGGCCATCGATAAAGGAGTAGCATCGGAGATTGCCTCGTGAATATAAAGGGATTTCGACATATTTCTGTCGTGGAGTGTGTGCAAAAAAGTCAAAAACAAGAAGATATCAACTGGGAAATGAACCAGGGACTGGAGTTGAAGATTCAGCAAGAAATCGAAAGTGGAGAACGGGGAAGAAGATCAAAGAAGAACAATATGCCTAAAAATAAGAAATGCGGAAAACTTTCGAAAATGAAGCCTCCCTCATCTATTTATAGGGTTGGGTGACACCATAATCTAGGAAGCGACAGAAGCAGACACCGCATTGGGAAGACGCGTAATGATGGCGCGCATGGGCATGACGCCATCCTACGATTAGTCGCACCAATTGCAGCCCCACTAGCCATGCCGTCTTTTCGACCTCGGCCGATTCGATTCAATCAACATGACCAAATTTCTTCTGAACGGTTGCAGATAGGATCTGCTCATCGAGGACGTCCCAGGTCACGACCTCAATAAGCGGAGGGACTAACTGTATTGGTAAAAATTTGGACCAGACTTAATGATTGCAAATGGACATGGTCGAGGATTAAGTCGACCACGACATAATAGCAAGGAGTTGTCTCAAGAAGGGTTAGTGTTGAGGTCAAGCAGAAAGTGAATGAAAGCAACGGTAGGATATGATTAGAAGAGAGAGAAAGAATATTCTANGCAGCCCCACTGGCCATGCCGTCTTTTCGACCTCGGCCGATTCGATTCAATCAACATGACCAAATTTCTTCTGAACGGTTGCAGATAGGATCTGCTCATCGAGGACGTCCCAGGTCACGACCTCAATAAGCGGAGGGACTAACTGTATTGGTAAAAATTTGGACCAGACTTAATGATTGCAAATGGACATGGTCGAGGATTAAGTCGACCACGACATAATAGCAAGGAGTTGTCTCAAGAAGGGTTAGTGTT
>ML374585.1:0-15958 GCA_005239525.1 Nicotiana knightiana | reverse complement strand
TTATCAGATTCCCGATAACGGAACCAATTTGTTTAACCAAAGAATTAGATCCTTTGACTAAAGCTATTTCTAGGATGAACACGGGTTACTGATAATCAAGGAAATAGAGAAAAACGAATAATAGACAATGTTGCAGAAATATAGAAAATCAAAATAGATTGTATTCGAGAATCAGATACTTTTACAAGTTGTATTCCCCTCCCTTATATAGGAGATTCCTTTATATAACACACAACTCTTGCTATGATTGCCCATTAATGACTAATTATGACATTAATGGGGAGTTACAAAGGATAACGGTAATTGGGGTATGGTTGCATAACGTACGAGTAATCAATTGTGGGTTCTTGAATATGCCCGTAGCTTTGTCCAGATTCTTTTTGACTGTGTCTTTTCCCTGTCTTGATCAGGTTGAGTTTCCCGTGGCTGATGAGCTCGAGGGTTTATTGAATCGTGTCTCTTTGTACCGTACCTCTTCAAATAATCACATACAGCTGTCGCGTTCTCCTGTGTCCACATAACTGGCTGAGTTGTCAAGAGCAGGCTTACGTGTGAAACTCTTTTTTTACCAATACAAGAATAAAGGGCAGATTCAGAGATCTTCAAATTAGAGATACATACGTTACACAACATTCACTCAACAGTTACAGTTGATTTATTGTAACGTTACATTAGAGTCATTATTAATCATTAATTCTCAATCACCAAAAAAGGTAGACATTATATTAGGAAATTCCCTATATAAAGGAGAATAATATAACTTGTAAAGGGGGAAAAAAACATTTGAACTACTATTGCAATATACTTACTTTTTGTGCATCTTACTGCTTTCCATTTACAAGTTTACCTACAATTATAATCTTATTCTTTGGTTATCAGAAACCCGTGTTCTTCTTAAAATAGCTTTGGACAAAGAATCCAATTCTTTGGTTAAACAGCACATACGTTGATTTCAATGTGCAATTAGCAGCTTTCATTGAAATAGTTCATTCATCCAAAGGTTTGATCATGAGAAATACTACTCAATGAACCGTGTGATCCGCAGCTTACAAGCTATAGTTTAACTTCAACTTTATGAGAATTAATATCTCTTCGGCTATCATTCGGAGGAAGGATGTCAAAAAAAATACATACTTCAAGCCCAGTCTCGAGACGACAAGTTTATACCCATAAATGATGACAATGGGGGCAGGGCAGATTTAACCTTATGCAGGTGGGGGACGGGTTGAAATAAGTTTTTGAAGGTTAATGCGGGACGGGGCAATTGCAAGTTTTTGAGATAAAACTGTTGGAGGTTTATGTTGGTGTTGCTGCATTTGAGGGAATATAAGTCCACTAATTTCACGCATCAATTCTTTGTGCATTATAATTTTTCTTTTGCTTTGTTTACATATTTCATCCACTAAATTCTCTTTTTTGAAGAATAATTCATTCTCTAAATTTTTGTAACTATTCTTATGAACCTTTATTTTGTGATCCAATCATTAACTAACCTTTAGTTTATAAATGGGTACCAATTTATATATTTCTATTTCTATTTTTTCATCCCTAGTTCTTTTGTAGACAAAATACACTTGAGTTTTCAAAATATGTCTCGTAACTAACTTAACCAAGGACTAACTCTTGGTAAAAATAATAGATTGAATATTATATTAATATTTATTCACCTAAATCATTCCCACTCTAAAAGATATCATATTTTACGAAAAGAAGAACGACAAAAATAGCAGCAGTTCACAGCCAAAAAAAAAAAAACAAGGCCGGGTGGGTGCGGTTTGATGCGAGGCGAGGCAGGGCGGTTTGAAAAATCAGAAAAATATTATGCGGTGCGGGGGCGTGCGGGTTATGACTCAACCCGCCCTGTCTGCCCCATTGCCACCCCTATCTATACCTCGACAAGTCTTGAAATAGGGGGCAATTATAGGCATATAAAATTTATTAAAATTAAATTCAAGAAATGATTTGGACTATATCTTAAATTTAATATATACTAGTCCAGATAAAATGTTATGGACTAATATGATTGAATTAATTATATAAGTCCAACATATATCGATTAAATAAATAAGTCCAAATTCATCGGGCTAGCACATGTAATTGGACTATAAGTGATAAGTCTACATCATTAAGCCCAAGATGTCATCATCCTAGAGGCCCAGTTTGGTGCCACTTATCAAATGATGTGGCATGCCAAGTCAAATGGAAGAGCCAATAGGGTCATGACACGTGTCAACGTGACAAGGCATTTCCAGTCAAATTAAAAGGCCTATTAAATTGTGCCATGTATACAAGTGACATGTTTTTCCAATCAAATACGGCCTTGTCTCACTTCAATTTGATTGGCCGGAAAGAGTTTGTTTTTATCACAACTCTTCTTTTCCACAACTATAAATAGGGGTCTTCATAACTCAGGAAAAGACACCAGAGAGAGCCCGTGGATCACACGCCGCAAATTTCTCTACATGTTTCAAGCTTCAAGCAATCAAGTTCAAGTTTAAGAAATCAAGTTCAAGTAAAAACGAAGAACAAATCAACGTTCAAGTAGTACGAGTTCAAATCAAAGTTTGTGCTAGTTGAATTCAAGATCATCGTTCGTGGCTGATAGTAGCTTATATTTATGAAATTTAGACGCTATTTACACTCTAATTTAGCCACACTTTATTGAAGTTTGAATGTTAAAAGATAACAAAATGTTTTAATTAAGAAATTGATATTTTGCAGGAGCCACTCCGAGCTAGGAGGGAGCTAAATAGTGTTTTGGAGTCATTATGAAGCGTGGAAGTCCAATCGGAGGTTAGCCCGGGAGAAAAGGAGCGAGAAACGAAAGCAAAACGCAAAGTCCAGGTGCACGACCAGAAGTAGGCCACAAATTAGCTCGCAAATTGAAGGCAGTGAGGCAGCAAAAATCCGCGTCCGGATCCGCAGTCGAACCCGCGGCCGCGGCCGCGGACAGGCGATCAAAAGCAAAAAATATAGGGGCAGTTGTGTAATTTTCTAGGAGACTAACCTAAACCTATATGAAGCCTAAACTCGCCCAGAAGTTAGATATAGCTGGTTTTTGAGATTTTAGAGGCAAGAACAATGGAGACAAGACTAATCAATTCTTCAGAGTTTTTATCTTCTTCTTCTTACTTCGATTTGATGATTATGAATTATATTAGTGATTTGTTTTGCATTAGTATGAGTATCTAAACTCCTAATCTAGGATTTTGATGGAACCTATTGAAGGATGAATTTCTCATTACGTTAATATATATTTTTCATAGTATTCTCTCTATTTGTTCAACTATATGTTTATTGTTGTTGATTGAAGGACCCTCAATTAACTGTTCCTATTTAGTGTATATTACTCGAAAAAGAGTGCATATTTAGGTCGTTGTTGAACAACATCACTCCTGACGTATATGAAGGATCAATACGAAAGGTTTAAAGGTGGGATTAGGGATAACGAAATCTTGGGTGCGATCTAAGTGAGCTATACTTAAGGCTAGCTAGCGTAATTCGGGAGAATATGTCTAATATATTGTTGTAATTACTCGGGAGAGAGTTACGACAGTCAGAGTGCTCATGATTGATAGAGAAGACTTAGGCAAATTTATAGCAAACGTAGCGAAAAGGATTCCGACAATAGGGTAAATCATAACCTTAGATCATTCCAATTCTTGCCTACAACCCGTTCGTAGTTAGTTCTTAATTATTGCATTTTCATTACGTAATATTTAGTTAGTAACCATCCAATCTATTACTTAAATATTTCTAAATATTGAATACGTGAATTTACGTGAGTCCAATAGCTGTGATTGATAGGTTAATTTTCTGTGGGATTCGACTCCGGACTTGTTAACCGGAATATATTTGCAGCGACCGCTTAGTCCTTTTTATAAGGCATAGTTGGGCGTGATCAGTGGCAATAAATATAAATTCAAGATCAAGCTCAAGGCCCTTGAATTTATCTTAGAAAAGAAGAGTTAGAGGAATCATAGAGATTATAACACTCAAACTATTTGAAATAAAATACTATAATGGTTGCAATATTTTCCGGTCTCGATTATTTTCTTGAAACAAATGTATTGTTTATAGAGACGTTCAATATCCTGAAAGAGATAATTTTTTTGCCGTTAAATCTTAAAATCTTTTCAAAATTATTGCCTTGTTGAATGCATCTCACTGGTTTGGTGATTACAAGTTGATAGAAGTGAGGGCTAAATTACCAGATTGTGCAAAATGATTAAGTGGATACCTCGAGTGATAGATTTTAGAAAAGACTCAGAAAGAAGATCAGTGAGAGAGTAATATTTTTCGCTTTCCTTCAATATGGAACGACAAAGGCAATTATAGTTACATAGAAAGTCTCGTTCCTTTTGGGTAATTTTGCAATACTCATGTCCAAGTTTAAATTGGGAGGCACTTTGAGTACTTGTGTGTTCATTTCTTTTCTTTTTTTATTTGAATAGCAAGCCTATAAGATTCTAGAATTAGTGTCAAAGTCTCCCATAGAATAT
This sequence comes from Nicotiana knightiana, assembly GCA_005239525.1. NCBI lineage: Eukaryota > Viridiplantae > Streptophyta > Magnoliopsida > Solanales > Solanaceae > Nicotiana > Nicotiana knightiana. The sequence goes on along the minus strand of ML374585.1, from coordinate 11,456 downwards.
ATAAAAATATAGAGGATGGTTTTGAGTTTTGGTTTATGGGATTCATTAATTTTCAAAAGAATCTGCAGCAGCCAATCTCACAAGCTAAGAAATTTCTTCTTTTTTAAAACTTGTTCTGTTTTACTGTCAAGTACCCCTGTAGTACATCAATGTGTATGAGTCAAAATCCGACTGAAGAAATTCAACACGAAGAGCTGATTATCATGAGCAATTTGGCCGAGGTCGACCAGCGATTAATGGAACTTGTCACCGAGCAGTCAACCACGGCCGAGGTCGAGTGTTATGAGCAACAGTTTCGGCTAGTATTGTAATAGGATCTTTAGAGGGAATATTCCTTTGAATATTCTCTGTATTTGTACTTTTAAGGTTCTTTGGGGGAATGTCCCATATAAATAGAATTATAGATAAGGCAAAATGCATGTAATATTCTAAGTGATAAGAACTCTTTTGAAAAGAAAACTCTCTAGATAAATACAAAGAACACCTTTCTAAGGAGAGTCGTCTTTTTGGATTATTTTTTGTCATTTCCACCAGATCCGAGAAAGTCTTCAATATTCTCATATATACTTATCATTCATCATTGTCAGAGAGAGGAATCATCCACCTCATTCAATATTGGGTGAATCATCCTCTTTATCTATATTTGGTGTCATTTATTGCCATTTAATATTTGATACTTCTAGCACATTGTATTCGAAGCATTTAATATCTAGTGCGTTAAATCTGCCACAACACTGTCTACATCTCCTACATTTTACTTATCATAGATCTAAAGTTATTATCTTTAACTAGGATTAACCTCTTAAATAATTGATTAATTAGTTTAACGAAAGATAATCATTTTTTGGTCGAATAATTTGGCGCCGTTTGTGGGGATTTCCTAGTCAAAGTCTTAGTTTCTTTCAGATCTAAAAAAACAGAGAAAATGCAAAACCCTATATTTTCTTGTGTGTACGAATCTGACATGGCAGGTAACGGAGAAGAAAGGATGAAGGCAGTAGCCGCCCTCACCACCAACCTTTTAAACACCATCAATGAGATCGCAGAAATGGATGTTGAGGAGGTAACGCCAAACGCCTCCTCCAGCCGGAGTGGTTCACCCCTTCCTCACGGCAATATCACAACTTCACATGGTAAAGGAGCATCCACGTCCACAACAGAAGAGGCACCACCAGCGGTGAAAAAGCTGCTCGAGCTGGATTGACAAATACGTTGACCAACATCCTCGACAAACCCGCCCAAAAGGCGAACAGAGAGAACGCAAGGACTTACGTTGCACCAATAACAAACGAGCAACACAACCCTTCCCCCATAACAGGTATCACTCACAATGTTAATAATGCAGGCGACGACACCCTCACAGCCATTTTTAGGAAGATGGAGGAGATGGAAAACGAAAACAAAATGCTGCGAGACCAAATGAAAGAGCACCAAAAGAGGGTAGACAAAATACTAGGCTCCCCAAAACTCTTACCAAAAAGGATGACGTTCGGTTTGTTGAGCAGTCGTACAGTGACGAAGCCGCACCGCATGCCATACCTAAAACCTTCAAAATGTCGCCCTACCTGAAAATATACAACGATACAACGGACCATGGGGATCATGTGACTCACTATATCACCGCAGTAAAAGGCAACAACCTCGCTAAAGAACAAGTATCTTCCACATTATTGAAACAGTTTGGTGAAACCCTCACCGGGGGTGCAGTGACTTGGTATTCGCAGCTGCTTGCGCGCTCCATTGAGACGTTCGAAGAAATGGCCGACAAGTTTGTAACTTCCCATGTCGGAGCTAAGAAAGCAGAGGCGAGAGTGAATGACATATTTTCCATCAAACAGTCACCTGGTGAAGGACTGAGGGACTTCCTCGCTCGGTTCAACCATGTAAGGATGACCTTACCGAATGTATCAGAAGGAATAGCAGTAGCATCTTTCCAGAATAGGTTAAACACGAGCGCTTCAAGGGCGACCAGAAAGTTGTTGAACCGGCTCATGAAGTATCCCCCGACCACTTGGGACGAGATACAGAATGCCTATTGCGCCAAAGTCCGAGCTGACGAAGAAGACCTCAACGGGCCAATCCAACGGTTGACCTCAATACAAATCGAATCTAGGAAAGGTCAGATAAACAACAACAGAAGAGACCCTGCAGGTCCAAGACCCAACCGTGAAAGACATTAACCGTACATCAGAGCCTCCATCATGCCCCCCCCCCATGATGAAGGCCCATCTAGGCCGAGAATAGGGACTCACCGAAGCGAGATACGTATTACTCCCTTACTATCTACTCATAATTTCTGTGTTTCTCCCTTAGAAATAGTCTACGCACTGGAGAAGCTCAGCCCAAAAGTGAAGTGACCGCAGAAAATGAGGTCCGACCCCAACACCATAAAGTCAAATGCCCTCTATGAATTCCACCAGGAATAGGGTCACAAAATCGATGACTGCATCGCTCTAAGGCAAGAGGCCGTGAACATGCTTCACCAAGGGAACTTGAAAGAGCTGTTAAGCGACCGAGGAAGGGCGAACTTTGGTCGAGGATGCGAACATCGTCAAGATCTACCAAAACCACCTTCTCCATCTCGAACCATCCAAATGATCATCGGAGGGGGCGACGATGCATCAATAAACAACGTAAATTCATGACCACCCACAAGCTCAAACGATCAATTACTCATGAACGGTGCGACGAACTCGAAGAAAGTATCATCTTCGATAAGTCAGATACCCACGATTTGGTTTTTCCTCACTATGACGCTCTTGTTATCACTTTACACATATTAGATACGGATGTGAAACGTATTATGGTTGATGATGGTAGCGGGCCGTGCAATATCCACCCTCGAGTACTTGCACAAATGAAACTCGAAGATAAGCTAGTGCCATGTTGCATCACACTAACGGGTTTTAACAATGCAGTTGAACGGACATCTAGAGAAATCACATTCCCCGTCCTAGTCGGCGACGTCACTCTATAAACCACGTTCCATATCATGGATCAGGACACAACGTACAATGCCATCATAGGTCACCCTTAGATACACGCAATGAAGGCCATCCCCTCCAGCTTGTACCAAGTCATCAAATTTCCCACCCCATGGAGAGTATCAACATCTGAGGGGAACAACACACTTCCCTAGAATGCTATCGCATAGCCCAGGATTGTACATACACCCAACAAATTAAGGACAAAGCCAAAGAGGCATAGCAATTAATAGGGTCGAGGTCGAGAAGTGATGAAGGGAAAGACGTCATCAGAGACCCCGAAATAATAGAGGCCGCGGGATCAACCATAGAAGATCTCGACCCCGTCCTACTCAATAAAAACGAACATAGCAAAAAAGTCTACATCGGCCACAAACTTCAGGAACCGGGTAAATTCCATCATTTCTTAACTAACAACGCAGACTTGTTTGCCTTTTCCCATGCAGACATGTCGGGTATCCCGAAGGAGATAGAAACACACAAGTTGAACGTCGACCCACTTTAGTCCCCGGTAAGGCAAGTTAGGCAAAAAATCAATTATGCAATAAACGATGTAGTCCGCGAGGAATTGGAAAAACTGCTGGAAAATGGCTCCATCAGAGAATCAAAATACCCCAATAGGTCGCCAACATAGTCATGGTGAAAAAGAAGAATGGAAAATGGCGGATGTGCATGGACTTCACAGATTTGAACAAAGCATGCCCAAAAGACTCATTCCCACTACCCCATATCAACCAGCTCATTGAAGCAACAACCGAGCACGAGTTATTAAGTTTTATAGACGCTTATTCGGGCTACAATCAGATTCTCATGGAAGAGGAAGACTAGGAAAAGACCACCTTCATCACCCACCAAGGGACGTATTGCTACAAGGTGATGCCTTTCGGACTGAAAAACGCAGGGCGCGACGTATCAGAGGTTGGTGACAAAGATGTTCAAAGACCAACTCGGCAAAACCATGGAGGTCTACATCGAAGATATATTGGTCAAGTCAAAAAGGAAAGAGGATCACATAGAACACCTAAAAGAAGCCTTCGATATACTCAGGCAATATGGAATGAAACTGAACCCTGAAAAGTGTGCCTTCGACATAACCTAGGGGAAATTCCTCGATTTCCTAGTATCAACCTGAGGCATCGAGGTCAACCCCAACCAAATCAAAGCTATAGAGGAATACCAGAGAACTTAACCAGTAAGAAGCAGGTTCAGAGACTAACCAGCCATATAGCCACCCAGTCGAGATTCATCTCACGGTCTTTCGACATATGCTACAAGTTATTTGGCGTATTCAAGAAAGACAATGTCTCCAATGGAGCTATGAGTGCGTCAACGCCCTGAAAGAGACAAAGGCGTACTTATCTTCACCTCCACTGATCTCTAAAGAAGAACCTAGAGAACGCCAAATGGGCCATAGTGTTAAGCGAACATGATATAACCTATCAACCGCGAACAACGATAAAGTCGCAAGTTCTTGCGGACTTCGTGGCCGATTTCAGCACAAAAATAATGCCTGAAGTTGAAATAGAAGCCGCCAGCACCTCCCCCCAAATAAAGGACCTATGGGTTTATATGCTGATGGCGCCTCTAATGCATCGGGGTCTGGACTGGACTCGTGCTCGAGGTCCCGATAGGCAAAGTAATTCTCCAGTACAAAAGATGTCAGGACATGACTAACAATGAGGTCGAGTATGAGGCCATGATTGTAGGATTAAGGCTAGAACACAAGTATGGAGCAAAGTGATTCATCCTACGCTGCGACTCTCAGCTCGTCGTCAACTAAGTCAGAGGGACTTTCCAAATCAAACAGCAAAGACTATAAAAATATCAAGACGAGATCTGCAAGTTGTTGCCCGAATTCGATGAATGTCAGCTCGACCAAATCCCTCGAGCACAGAATATCATAGCAAACGACCTTGCCAAACTAGTGGCAGCCACTAAAAGCATAATCAGAGAATGAAACATGGTCACTCTCCTCCACTCATCGATCGATCAAATTGAGGTTAGATCTATAAACCTAACTTGGGACTAGCGCAATCGTATTGTTACATACTTGGAGGACGGCGTACTCCCAGATGATAAAAAAGAAGCCAAAAAGCTCTGAATGCAGGTGGCCAGGTACAACATCATAAACAACGACCTGTACAAAGAACGCATGGCGGCCCCCTAACAAAATGCTTGGGCCCAAACCAGACACGATGCATTCTAGAAGAAGTCCACGAAGGCCACAGTGGATCTCATTCCGGCAATCGAGCTCTGGTTAGATGTCTCATACGAGCAGGCTACTACTGGCCCACCATGAAAAAAGAGGCTTCCGACTTTGTGAGAAAATGCGAACAATGCCAAAAATATGCCCGTATGATCCACCAAGTGGGCGAGCACCTCCACTCGGTCACCTCACCTTAACCTTTCATCAAATGGGGGATGGACATCGTTATCCCCTTCTCAGCAGGGCGAGGTAATGTACGATTTCTTTTGGTTTAAGCTGACTATTTTTTCAAGTGGGTGGAAGCAGGTGCATTCGCCCAGACACGCGAACAAGAAGTGATTGCCTTCATATGGAAGAATATTGTGTGCCGCTTCAGCCTCACCAAGTAAATCAGTTGTGACAACGGGCATCAATTCACGGGAAAAAATATCGCCAAGTTCTTCGAGAAATGGCGTATCAAAAGAATACTCTCCACGCCATATCACCCCGCGGGCAATGGGTAACGCGGAATCCTCCAAAAAATTAATACTGAATATCATGAAGAAAAAACTCGAGAACGCCAAGGGGCTATGGCTGGAACTACTGCCGGAAGTGCTATGGAAAATCGCACAACGCCGAAAACAAGCACAGGAGAGACGCCTTACTCATTAGTCTATGGGACCGATGCAGTAATACCAGTCGAGGTCGGAGAACCAAGTCTGAGATACTCCCATGAGAGCGGGTCGAGAGACGATGAAAGGAGAAGCCAGGACCTCGATGAAGCCAAAGAACGGAGAGATATGTCTTACATAAGGATGATCGCCTAAAAACAACAGGCAGAACTCTACTACAACAAAAAATCTAAGGTCAGACCACTCAAAGTCGGGGACTACGTACTCAAGGCCAAAACACAGGCAAGCAAGGATCCACGAGAAGGAAAACTGGGAACGAATTGGGACGGCCCATACAAAATCACAGCAACAACAACAAAAAAAGGTCATTTCAACTAGAAACGATGGAAGGAAAACTACTACCAAACAACTAGAACATCGCCCACCTCAAGTACTTCAACTTCTAAGGAAAATATTCTCCGAGCCGTACTCTTCTTCCTCACCTGAGTTTTTTCCCAATTGGGTTTTCTCGGGGAGGTTTTTAACGAGGCGACGAGGAGGACATTTCGAGTTAAAGCACGAGCAGGTGAGGACACGAGTTGATCAGTTCATTACCTGTCCTCTCAAGTACTTCTCCAAGTCGAACAATGAAGGGACCAGATAGACTGGACTGGAATACCTGCTCGAAAAACATGTAAATTTCTCCAATATATATATAAGAAAAGCATACAAGGACATGAAGTTCTCCCATGTTTTCACCAAAACAACACTGCATCAATTAAATTAAAATAACGTTCGACCTCGTTCGAACTAACTAAGAGTAACATTCGACCTCGCTCGAATTAACTCATATTTGACCTCGTTCGAATCAATCAAAACAACGTTCGACCTCATTCGAACTAATTAAGAGTAACATTTGATCTTGCTCAAATTAACTCACATTCTACCTCGTTCGAACTAAGAGTAGCATTCGACCTCGCTCAAATTAACTCATATTCGACCTCGTTCGAACCAATCAAAAAAATGTTCGACCTCATTCGAACTAATTAAGAGTAATATTCGGCCTCGCTCAAATTAACTCACATTCTACCTCGTTCGAACTAACTAAGAGTAACATTCGACCTTGTTCGAATTAGCTCACATTCGACCTCGTTCGAATCAATCAAAATAACGTTCGACCTCGTTTGAACTAATTAAGAGTAACATTCGACCTCGCTCAAATTAACTCTCACTCGACCTCGTTCGAACTAACTAAGAGTAAAATTTGACCTCGCTCGAATTAACTCACATTCAACCTCGTTCGAATCAATCAAAATAATGTTCGATTTCTTTCGAACTAATTAAGGTGACATTCAACTTCGCTCAAATTAATGAAAATCACATTCGATATCGCTCGAATTAAGTCACACTCGACCCTGTTCGAGTTAACGTCTACCAACTGTCGTGCCCCCTTTTTCTCCTCGAGCTCTCCTTTCGGGGCAGGTTGAAAGGGTTTATGACATTGGTTGGGATAACTCATTCCTTTTGGGAAAGGGGTTTGCATATTTTGAAGAGTCGCCACCTAACGATTTTAATGGTGCGTTAGGCACCTAAGGGGTTCAATTGCAACTACGTTACTAACCTGAGATTGGGTAAGGGCTTGAAATTATCCTAAGGGGAAGGTGTTAGGCACCCCTCAGGATCCACAAGTGTGGTTCCCGGCCAATTGGTTTCTGTGATTTTGTACAATTAGCAAATAACAAGTAAAGGCTCAAATAAGAGGGGATTTAAGTCTTAAGCATGAGGATGTTTGAAAATAGTAAAGGAGATTAGACTTTGAAAGGATTACGAGCTAAGCATATAAAAGGTATCCTAGGTTTTTAATAATATGGATCACATCAACCTCATGGATCCCTTTGATCCGTCAATTATTATGGAAAGAAGGACTTATTATGAGCTTCAAGTTTTCCGGCAACATGGAGGATCAATTCTCAAGCCATATAGGGTCAATCCAGAATATCCTTTCTTTCATATATTCATAGCTCAAGCGAAGGATTTTCCACAAGAATTATTATGGTTTTTCTGGTACCTATGCCATCAGTACTACATTTTCATGGAATTCAAGTGCAATGTCTTCAAAGATTTTGAGAACATTGAACCAACTCTTAAAATGTTTCTATTATGGTTCAAGCCTAGAAGATATTGGATAAAATATTTCAATGATTCCTACAATGAAAAGGTATTCATGTTTCACAGGCCAGTGAAGATCATTAATGGAAAAGTCCTGGCACAAGCAGAAGCGTCATTCTGGTGGAAACTTCCTGTGTCTATTTTATCCATGGAAGAAGAATACAGTGAAGCACAGAGAGTTATCTTTTAGCAAAACAGGTGCATCCCGAAAGAAATATGGCCAAAAGATTGGGCAAGTTGGAATTATACCAGCAGTCATCCTCACTGGGAAAAAGTCCGAGAAGCAGCAAAAGAATATCAAACACCGTATGAAATCATCCGGGAAAATATCATGCAATACATCTCCAGATTAAGGTTACGGATCACATCCTACAATCAAAATGAGAAGGAACATGCTGAGAAAGAACCGACAAATTCCAAGAGTTACTATACAAGATCTCTGAAAAGATGCCTAGAAGACAAACCAGGAAGATCAATTATCTAAATCCTTGTTAATCCCACCATAATCCTACATTACCTACCAAAAAACCCTAAAGATCATCTACCCATGCCAAGACAAAAAATCACATCCTTCCAAACCAGTTGGGTCCCACTTTCACATGCCTCCACATGCTTCGTCACATGCATCACACTATTTTCACATGCTCCCACAACCTGCCACATGCCAAAACCAGGTATATTTCACCCATGTCACATGTTTCTAAGAGCTTTCAGTTGGTTTTTCCTAAGGTCCTTCACATGTAAAAAGGGACCCACTTGTAGATAAGTTTGCCATGTAAGATAGGTTTATTTTAATGCAGGTTTGTCTTGTAATAACCTCCTAGTACTATATAAAGGAGGTCTTGTAGTAGTTGTAAGATCATCTTGTAACCTTTCTAAATCTTTGTGATATACTACATATGGGTTCCTTCTTGTTCTTTATTTCGAATGGATGGAAAGGCCGGTCCATGTATGAAAATAGAGTAAGAATACTCTAAGAAAGTTAGCTTGTTGTAGTACGAATGTTTTCTGAGTTTTAACAGTTGTGTTGATTATAGTACAAAAGTTTTCTGAGTTGTGTAGCTTTGCAAGCCATCCCTTATGGGTTGTTGAAGCCAGCCGCTTTGGTAGGAAAATTTTTGCGACTACAAGCAAATTAACTGTTAGTGTAGCTTGGCAATAGCCAGCCCTTTTGTAGGAAAACTTTCGTATCTATGATATAGTTTGTTTTCTTAGAGTCTCTTGCTCTGTTCATCTTATTGTGGTGTCAGAGCCAGCCCATCCTTTCGGAGGGAGGAACAGTTTACTAAATATGTCTGAGTCGTTTCCATCATCCTCTTCCCTAGAAAAGATGAATATGTCTCCTACTCTATATAAAACCTTGTCCAAAAAATATGATTACCTCTATGAAGTCGATATCCTACCCGATGAACAGAAAGTATCTTCCACTGAACTACCCCTAATAAACCCTTACTCAGNATATACTACATATGAGTTCCTTCTAAATTTCCTTCTTGTTCTTTCTTTCGAATGGATGGAAAGGCCGGTCCATGTATGAAAATAGAGTAAGAATACTCTAAGAAAGTTAGCTTGTTGTAGTACGAATGTTTTCTGAGTTTTAACAGTTGGGTTGATTGTAGTACAACAGTTTTCTGAGTTGTGTAGCTTGGCAAGCCGTCCCTTATGGGTTGTTGAAGCCAGCCCCTTTGGTAGGAAAACTGTTGCGACTACAAGCAAATTAACTGTTAGTGTAGCTTGGCAATAGCCAGCCCTTTTGTAGGAAAACTTTCGTATCTATGATATAGCTTGCTTGCTTGGAGTCTCTTGCTCTGTTCGTCCTACTGTGGTATCAGAGCCAGCCCATCCTTTCGGAGGGAGGAACAGTTTGCTAAATATGTCTGAGTCGTTTCCATCATCCTCTTCCCTAGCAAAAATGAATATGTCTCCTACTCTATATAAAACCTTGTCCAAAAAATATGATTATCTCTATGAAGTTGATATCCTACCCGATGAACAAAAAGTATCTTCCACTGAACTGCCCCTAATAAACCCTTACTCAGCTTTTGCCAAAAAATCATTTGCACCATGGACCCAAATCCGTTCCTTAGTCCAACACAAACCAAAAGGAGTCAAAGAATATGTTGCTGCCTCAAAACTTGACCAGCATCCTATTCTTGCTACTCGAGAGGAACAGTTTATTACCCTCCAAATTCCAGATGACTTTCCCAGACAATGGAGAGATCGTGGTTTCACCCATATCCATTTTGGTGCTATCCGAATTGCTCTCACTTATCATGGAAGAAAAGGTCAACCTGTTGTTGCCCGACTTTCTCTTCTAGATACAAGATACTTGGAGTACCAACATGCAAATTTGGGTACTGCGGAAGTTACCTTAAATGCAGGAACTGTCTTCATAACTATTTTCCCAAATTTCAACATGTCCCTTTTTGATCCATACTTAACCGAAGCACTAAAAATCCAAGTCCAAATTCAAGGTGCCCCACAAGCCAAAGATTCTATCCAAGCCACTCTTCATCACCAAATGGCGTGGCGGGTCCAAAATCATGCCATGGATCTATGCCTTCCCGGAGGAGAAAATGCTTTACTCTTGAATATTGATGCTACCAAAGGAAACACCATGTGCACCCAAATACCCAGACAAATTTCCAGAGATGAACTTGTTAAAATTCTTCCCGATTCCTGAATCACAAATTATGAAAAGTTAAGGGAATCAGAAAAACCTCTACAATTTGGTGAGCCAAGTTTTACCAAAAGAAATGATAAAACCGTTTCCATAAGCTTTAACCATTCCCATATCAAAAAAACAAATAAAACCATCTTTTCTTGCCAAATGATCCAACCCAAAGACAAATATCCTGACCCTGACCTTGAAAGAGAACTTTTCTAGAATTACAAAGCATCATGGAAGAACATGACTGGTGTCAATATTTCGACAAAGAAGGCAAAAGAGTTTGGTGGTACAAATGCCCCTTTACAGGACACTGCCCTTGGGATCTCGATTGCGATTGCCAAGATTTTTTTGGAAGATCCAATTGGAGAATATGATGAACACCACCAGCATCACTGGGAAAGATTTGGCCTCAACGAGCCCAAACAAAAATCCAAGAAAAATGGGAAAGCTACTGAAAATCAATTCCAAGCCAGATATGAAAATAAAGACCCTTCAATTGNAACCTAAAACTCCATCAACCCAAAAATCCACACACCCACAAATATTCATGATGAGCCCTTCAAGTTCCAGCCATACCCAAGATTTTCCTCCACTCCAACCTTTTGAAAAAGAAGGTATCAGCCATGCTCCAAAAATCCCCAAGAAAAACGTAGTACTACCTTCTGGAGAAAACCCCCCAACAAGTGACATTGAGGAAACAATGAACTGGCAATCAGAAAATTCCATCTGCCAAAACAAAGTGCTCAATAATATTGCCAACACCATAAAATACATGGCCCATACACAAAACAAGTTAATGAGAAAAGTGGAAACAATTGAGAAAAAGGTGGAGCAGA
>ML374583.1:154532-176375 GCA_005239525.1 Nicotiana knightiana | reverse complement strand
ATTTTATATATATATATATATATATAAAATTTATTTTTATCCATATTACTGCTCTGGACAATTGTACGAAGTGCAAAGTGAATTGTACTCATTGCTTGGAAGTATCTAATTGGCCATTGAGTCTCTTCCCCACTATAGACCAACAATCAGTATTAAGATACTATTAATGTATTCTGTTGTGCACTTCTCAATCCCTTACCATCGACTTGAATGTAGCATGAGAAGATAAAAGAAGTATCGTCTGTTTATTTTCCAATAAGGTATTTCGCCCAAAGTAATCTGTCACCATGTGTACAGTGATGGATCTCTATAGATTACTTCTCTTTTGATATCCAGTATTTGATTCTAGTAATATGGCCTCATGGTTTAATTTAGTTGATATATATGTTTGAGAAATATTGACTATATTGTTGTTTCTGGGATGTACTCCCCAACACTGTGTTGAAGTATGTTAAGTTTCAATCAACTAAAACTAAACCGATAACCGCCCGATAATAGCCAAACATATACCAATCCGCCCGATATATTATTGGGTGGCTAGCGGATTAATACATTTAAAACCCGATAATCGATAAGCCAAAACGTTAAGAGTAAATAACCGCCCGATCAGCCCGATAAGCGCCCCTAAGTCGCAGACCAGATTGACGCTAACTCACATGTGGCTATCAACACAAATTTGCCTACCGCCCCCGAGAATAGCGTCAGGGTGGAGCCCGATCAGCATCTCAAAATACACAAAATGTTGGAAGATATAGGATCAATTTATGGGTGATCTTCGACATGTTAAAGGCTCAACAAACGGCGATAGCTCAGTTACAAAACCAAAGCCGCGCACCGAGCAGAATTGAACATGATCCGCCACGGGAAGTCATCTGCAAGGATGAACCGGCCACAAAGAGGTCGAATGAAAACGGATCAGGGACTAACCCTGAGATCATAAAGATGCTCGAGGAACTGACAAAACAAGTAGAATCAGGGGAGAAGAAAATCGAAGCTAATGACAAAAAGGTGGAAACCTACAACTCTAGAGTCGACCAAATCCCAGGAGCACCGCCGATATTGAAAGGCCTGGATTCCAAAAGGTTTGTGCAAAAACCTTTTCCTCCAAAAGCGGGTCCAAAGTTGATCCCTAAGAAGTTCCTCATGCCCGAGATTGCTAAGTATAATGGAATGATCGACCCAAACGAGCATGTTACCTCCTACACATGTGCCATAAAAGGAAACGACTTGGAGGATGATGAGATCAATCCTGTTTTGTTGAAGAATTTCGGAGAGACCCTGTCAAAAGGAGCTATGATATGGTATCACAACGTACCTCCTAATTCTATTGACTCATTTGCTATGCTTGCACATTATTTCGTGAAAGCACACGCCAGGGCTATCAAGGTCGAGACCAGGAAGTCAGACCTTTTCAAAGTAAAACAGAAGGATAATGAGATGCTCAGAGAGTTCGTGTCCCGGTTTCAAATGGAACGGCCTGTCACCGGTCGCTGTTGACTGGGACGTTCAAGTTTTCACAAGGACTCAACATTCAGAGCTCGTTGGCTTCACAGCAGTTGAAGCAAACCTAGTAGAATATCCGGGCATCACTTGGGCCGATGTCCATAACCAATATCAATAAAAAACTAGGGTCGAAGATGATCAGCTTGGGGCCCCTTCCGGGTCTGTGTATCCTTTCAGAACCATCAACAGAGTCAAGAGATCGATCGATCGTGAACCGAGATCAAACAAGTATCGGTATCAGCCGTACAATGGAGACTGAAGAAGTAGTGGGTCCGGGTGGAACTCTATGCGAAATGAAAGGAGAAGTGGTTGAGGTCAGATCAACCGGGGACTCATGAGAAAGAACAACTTCGACAGGCCCGTCGAGCCTAAAGAAGCGCCAAGATTATCAGAGTACAACTTCAACGTCGATGTCACCACTATCGAATCTGCCATCGGACACATCAAAGATACTAAATGGCCTAGACCTTTATAGTCTGATCCATCCCAAAGGGATCCCAACCTAATGTGCAAATATCACAGCACTCATGGCCACATAATAGAAGACTGCTAACAATTAAGAGAAGAGGTGGCTCGGATGTTCAACAACGAACATCTCCGAGAATTCCTGAGTGATCGGGCCAAGAACCACTTCCAGAAAAGGGATTCTAATAAGCAGACCGAGCAGGAAGTGCCTCAGCACGTCATTAACATGATCATAAGTGGAGTCGATATTCCCTAGGGTCCAATGTTGAAACGCACCAAAGTATCCATCACAAGGGGAAAATGGATTCGGGATTACCTACCGAAAGGAACCTTGTCTTTCAACAACAAAAATGCTGAGGAGATCGTGCAGCCCCACAACGATGATCTGGTAATATCGGTACTCGTTAATAAATCTCGAATTAAGTGTGTGTTAATTGATCTAGGTAGCTCATCCAACATCATCATATCAAGAATCGTGGAACAACTCGGCCTACAAGATCAAATCATACTAGAGGTTCGAGTCCTGAACAGTTTCAACATGGCATGAGAGACCACTAAAAGGGAGATAACATTACCAGTAAGCGTCACCGGAACCATACAAAAAGCCAAGTTCTATGTAATCGAAGGGGATATGAGATACAATGCTCTGTTTGGGAGGCCATTGATTCACAACATGAGACAAATACCATCGACGTTGCACCAGGGGATGAAATTCCCAACACCTGGAGGAGTCAAAACAGTTTATGGAGAAAAACCGACCCCCAAGGAGATATTCGCGGTTGATGAAGTGATCCTGGTATCCACACTCTCAACATTGGAAGATCCAAACCGGATGGTCAAAGACGGGGCCAAATAGCAATCACCCCTACCAACCTCGACAAAAATGGAGAAATGAGGGGTAGACGAGGACGGCGTCTACAGAGTCCCCAGATCTTTCATAGCCCCCGACGATTCCGACTCTACAAAAATCAACGGTCGAGGAACTGGAACAAGTCGTACTAACCGAACACTTTCCCGATCGAAAGGTATACCTGGGCACGAGGTTAAGCCCCAAGCTCCGGAAAAAACTCATTCAATTTATTATAGCTAACGAAGATTATTTCGCTTGGTCCCACCTTGTTATGACGAGGATCCCGCCGGAGATAATTACTCACAAGCTAAGCTTGGACCTGAAGTTCCACCCGGTCAAACAGAAGAGGAGACCCCAGTCCGAGGTCAAACATGCCTTCATCAAGGGCGATGTATCTAAACTCCTTAAAATAGGGTCCATTCAGGAGGTTAAATACCCGGATTGGTTAGCAAACATAGTGGTAGTCCCTAAAAAAAGGATAAATTAAGAATATGTGTAGACTATAAGGATTTGAATAAGGCATGTCCGAAGGACTCCTTCCCTTTGCCCAACATCGATCGCGTGATCGATGCCACGACCGGCCATAAGATCCTCAGTTTTCTCAATGCCTACTCCCGGTACAACCAAATACGGATGAACCCGGATGATCAGGAAAAAACCTCCTTCATCACTAAGTACGGCACATACTACTATAATGTGATGCCATTCGGATTAAAAAACGCTGGTGCCACTTACCAACGCCTAGTAAACCGAATGTTCGAGAAACAAATAGGAAAATCAATGGAGGTTTACATCGACGATATGTTGGTTAAGTCCCTCCGAGCAGAGGACCATTAAAAACATTTACAGGAAACCTTCAGCATATTGAAGAAATGCAATATGAAGCAAAACTCGGAGAAATGTGCGTTTGGAGTTGGATCAGGTAAATTCCTCGGATTCATGGTATCCAATCGAGGAATCGAGATCAACCCCGACAAGATCAAATCCATCAAAAATATCATGGTTGTGGACAATGTGAAGGCCGTACAAAGATTAACCGGACGCATAACTGCCTTGGGGAGATTCATCTCGAGGTCCTCCGATAAGAGCCACTGATTTTTCTCACTATTGAAGAATAATAATAACTTCTCATGGACCTCCGGAGTGCCAACAGGCCTTAGAGGAACTCAAGCGGTATCTATCGAGCCCACCGATGCTTCACACGCCGAAGACATACGAACAACTATACCTGTACTTGGCAGTATCGGAGATAGCGGTAAGTGGAGTCCTGGTCTGGGAAGACCAAGGTACGAATTTCAAATTTACTATGTTAGCAGGACTCTAGGTAAGGCCAAAACTAGTTACCCTCACCTAGAAATTAGCGCTCGCTTTGCTAAGAACCTCTAAGAAGCTGAAACCATATTTTCAACGCCATCCTATATGTGTTGTGACTACTTACCCATTGCAAAATATAATGCATAAACCCGAGATCTCAGGATGATTGGACAAATGGGTCATGGAGATCAGTGGGTATGACATTGAATATCGACCTCGGACCGCCATTAAATCTCAAATTTTGGCAGACTTCATGGCCGACTTTACATCGGCCCTAATACCCGAGGTCTAAAGAGAGTTGTTGGTGAACTCGAGGATGTCTTCGCGGATCTGGACCCTCTTTACGTATGGCGCCTCGAACGCAAAAGGGTTCGTACTTGGCATCATGTTGAATCCACCAATAGGCAATGTAGTTAGACAATCTATTAGGTCTGTGAAATTGACTAACAACGAGGCCGAATATGAGGCCATGATTGCAGGTCTCGAACTAGCCAAAAGCTTGGGGGCAGAGCTAATCGAAGCTAAGTACGACTCCCTCCTCGTGGTGAACCAAGTTAATAGGATGTTCGAGGTTAGAGAAGAACAAATGCAAAGGTACCAACATAAATTGCAGGTAACATTACATCGATTCAGGGAGTGGACTTTGCACCACGTACCTTGGGATCAAAATAGTGAGGCTGATGCCCTTGCTAACTTAGGATCGTCGGTCGAGGATGATGAGTTCAACTCGTGGGAAGTCATACAACTCATGAGATGTGGAAGAAGGCCATGCCGAGATAAACTCAACGAGCCTAACTTGGGACTGGAGAAACAAATATATAGAATATCTGAAGACCGAAAAACTGCCCTCGAATCCAAAAGAATCGAGGGCCTTGATTACGAAGGCAGCCCGATTTAGTTTGTCCAAAGACGGAACCATGTTTAGAAGAACATTCGAGGGCCCGCTCGTGATATGTCTAGGGCCAGGAGATACCGAGTACGTTATGAGGGAAATCCACAAAAAGTACCTGTGGAATCATTCGGTCACCGAATTTTTGATTCGAAAAGTAATCAGAGTCGGCTTCTACAGGATCAATATGGAAAAGGACGCGAAAGAGTTCGTACATATAGTGTGATGAACGTCAAAGACATGCTCCAATGATTCATCAACCCGGGGAGTTGCTGCATTCAGTTTTGCCACCATGGTCGTTCATGTAGTAGGGAATGGACATCGTTGGCTCCCTTCCATGGTCAATCGGTAAGGCTCAATTTATATTGTCTATGACTGACTATTTTTCTAAGTGGGTGGAAGCCCAGGCATACGATAAGGTCAGAGAGAAGGAAGTCATCAATTTCATTTGGAATCATAACATATGCCGATTCGGAATGCCGGCCGAGATCGTGTGCGAACACGGGAAATAATTCATCGGCAGCAAAGTAAGCAAGTTTCTCGAAGACCATCAGATCAAAAGGATCCTATCAACACTCTATCCCCTAGTGGGAACGGACAAGCAGAATCGACCAACAAAACCATACTCTAAAACCTCAAAAAGAGGTTAACCGACGCCAAAGGAAAATGGAAGGAAATTTTACCTGAAGTCCTATGGGCATACTGTACGACCTCGAAGTATAGTACCGGGTCCACCCTGTTCTCACTGGTTTACAGTGCCGAATCTCTAATATCGTTCAAAATCGGAGAACCAAGTCTCAGGTTCTGATATGCAACTGAGGAATCAAACGACGAGGCCATGAATATGACCATGGAGGTATTAGATGAAAGGCGCGAAGTGGCCCTTGTTCGGTTGGCCACCCAAAAGCAGAGTATCGAGAGGTATTACAATCGAAGATCTAACCTTCGACATTTCAATATCGGGGACTTAGTGTTAAGGAAAGTCACGTTAATTACCCAGAACCCGAACAAATGGAAGTTAGGACCGAACTGTGAAGGTCCTTATCAAATTATCGAGATCACTGGTAAGGGCTCATACAAACTCAGAACAATGAACGGTGAGCAACTATCAAACAACTGGAACATAACTCACTTGAAGCGATATTACTGCTAAGGTACGACCCAATTCATTCGTTTTACTTGTTTGCATTTTGAACTAACACTTGCAGGCGACCGTCAAAGAACGACACAACTTTTAGGCCTGAAAGCACGCGTTGCACTTTTTTTTCCCTTGAACCGGTTATGTCCCAAATGAGTTTTCTGGTAAGGTTTTTAACGAGGTAACAGTAAATCGTGCTAACTTAGAATTGAAGGCGGTTACGAACCGGTATCGAAGATCACGACAACAGTATTCGAGGCCTCTCTACAATCGGCCCCGAACATTAGGGGGCATTACCCTCGGATAAAGACTTTAGCAAGGAAAGAAACTTTGTGATTGAATGGTCTCAGCTCGATCGATAGGATTTACTATAAGGGACAAACGGTCGAATGAACCATGCTCACATAGACTGCTCGAGCCCTAACATAAAGCTTGTACGCATGTGTAATCGTATATATTACGCACAGAAATAAAAGAAAGTCTCTACCTTGCGGATAAACATCTTGTCCCTTAAAATTATGAATTTCCTACATTCGATCCCCTAAAAGTATCGAGCCCAAGGGACATCTTTATCCAGTTTCAAATGATCACTCCCACTCGGGGACTGCCATCCAGAAATAAGCTCGGACAGCCCGGGCTATTAGAGCCCGAGGGCACAAGACCTATTAGGCAGCACCCGAACCTTAGAGGCTACGGCCATCCCCATTCGGGGACTGTTATATTAAGAAAGTCCGGATAACTCGGGGTGAAAAGACCACTGGGAAACACTCAAACTAAAAGGTTACGACCATATTAAAATAACTCGGAGACGTAGAAACCCGTAACATAAAACAAGGCCTTCAAAAATTCTTAACTGGTTCTAAAGGCTACCCTCGGCAAACTATAATCTAAAGAATTGTAAGTACTTTGGAGAAAAGTTTTCGGTCATAGAGAACCCCCACGATTCCTTAAACAAAATAATATCCAGGCAAGGCCTATTCAAACTTTCGAACATGATCTAACTTGTTCATGTTAAGGCATTTCGATCATTGCAAACATAAATAATAAAGCAAAGGAAAACAAAACTCAGAAATTGTCGAAGGGAAAAGAAGCCTTGTATTTTATATATATATATATATATATATATATATATATATATATAAGTACAAAAGTACAAAAGTACAAAAAATAAAGAAAAATGTACAAGGCACTTAAACGACCTTGTGTTCACCGGAGCCGCCTCGTCGTCGGGGTCTTCGGAGTCTCCTCCGCCCTCATATCCGCTCGAACCCTTGGAGTCTTCTACATTCTTAGGATAATCCAACTTCTTGGCCTCAGCTTCGAGCCCCTTAGCACTCCCAATTTTGGTCGATAAGTCAAAATCCCGAGCATGAATTTCCTCGAGGACCTCCCTTCGGGATTGCCACTTCGCGTGCTCCACGATATCCTTCGTCCGATCCTAGTCCGCCTCGGCATCTGCCTTATATTGGGCCACCATCTCGTTGGCATCGACTTTAACCACCAAAACCACCGACTTGGTCGTTTCAAGCTCCTTGGCAATAGTTTCTCGATTAGAGACGACCGAACTTAGCTGAGACTGGAGCTCCTCAACCTTTTTGTCCTGCACCTCGGCCTTTTCCTTTGCCGTTCAAATATGGGACTCAACCGAAGTTAGCTGCGCCCGAGCAGTCTCCTTTTCCGAAGCCAGGAGGTCCATCCTGCCTCTCCATTCATTGGTCTCGGCCTTGACAACATCCATCTCAGCTCGAAGTTGGCCGATCTGATTGATTTTCTGCTGGACCTGCAGATTCTGAGCGTTAGTCACCGAGTCTAGCTCATTGTCACTAACCTCAAATATTATTACCTGCTCGACCAGGTCGGGGTGCTCCTTACGAGCCACCTCCAGCTCAGCTCGGAGGCTCTTATCCTCCCCTTCACGCTGCTCGCTGAGAAGTTTGTAAGTATCTCTTTTTTTAGTGAGCCCTAAGTCCTCGGCGTCCCGATATCAAAGGGAAGTCCCATGATAAATCACCAAGGCCTACATTCACAAAGAAAAATGTCTGGATTATCTATAAATTAGTCTAAGTACAAATTAAAGTCAACAAGAGATATTTGAAGTTACCCGGTTTAGCGCCTTTATGCTTCATTGAACATGCAGGGCGCATCTACCTCATTCATCTTAGCTTGTTCTTCCTTGCTCACCAGACACTGAAGGTAGCTGGCTACCCCTGGAGGGTAGAGAGGACCCGGGCATCCTCCGAAATGGAGATGATGATCAACCGCTTTCGATCAGGATCCACACTCGGAGCTGGGAACCTGTTGATCAGTTTCAGGCTTGAAAAAGGCCCGCTTGTTCCCGAAGATGAACTTTTCTTCGGCACCTCCAAGTCACCCAATCCGGTGACGTCCTCCGTGGCGGTAGAACCCACGCCATCAAAAAAGTCGCGAAAGGGGTCGTCCGCTCTGTGGTCCTTTTCGTTAGGACGTTCTTTCACCATCTGAGACTCTTTATACATGGACTCAGTGAATGAGGGAGACTCGGTGATGTCTATCACACCATGTGCTTCCTTCAGGACATTTCCCATATCCCGGGAAGCTCCGGCCATGGCCTCCTCACCGACCTCCCTAACTTGAGAGAGATCGACCTCACCTATCTCCGGTTCAGAGTCCCCTTGACCCTCGAGTTGCGATGACACGCAAGCCATAAGATCGAAGGCTTCTTCTTTTTCTTCAGATTCGTCCCTTAACCGATAGAGTAAACTCGAAGATGGTGCTCGAGCACGTGTGCTTTCTTTGGATTTGCGCACCAGCCTTCTCCTTGGTTTCTTCTTTTCAAAGTTCGGAGAATTCGGAGCCCATTTCCTTTTCTTCTCAACACCCTGTCTCGGAGAAGGGGACTTGGAGGGAAAGTTCTCGCCAACGGATGGAGGCCTCAATATGATGTCCTTGGATAAACCTGCAAAAGGAAATGAAACAAGTGAGAACTTAATGACACGAGACGAACCCAAATCTTACTTACTCGGGAAGGAAATCTCACCATGAGAACGGGCCTCCCACCGGTCCTTTGAAAGTTCGCACCATGAGCGCTCAAAATATGGCCTTTGTAACACGATGCCCCCGACCCACTCCTTGAGTCGAGGGACTGCATTCGAGACCCAAGCGACAGGTGCACCACCACAAAGCACCGATAAGAAGGAAGAAAAAAAGGCGTAAAATAAAATTTTGAAAGCGAAATTTTACTTACGTGATATATTCCACTTCTCGGGGAACGACATGCGCAGATGTGATCAATTCTGAAGTCCTCATTCAGATAAAACGTCCTAGCCAGCCTCGATCTCGGTCTTCATCAATACTCGAGAACAGGGGCTTTACTTGCCCGACGCGCGAGCTTGATCAGTCCCCTCGGAAGATTCGGGGACTGTATAGGAGCATGAGGTGGTCGGCGGTGAACGAGAATCCATCGATCTTGCTTACGAAGAACCGAAGAAGGATCACGATCCTCCAGAATGAAGGGTGAGTTTCACCGAGGCATACCTCGTATCTTTTGCAAAAGTCGATGATGACCGGATCCAATGGGCCCAGTGTAAAGGGATAAGTGTAAACACTTAAGTATCTCTCGAAGTGGGTGGTGGTGTCTTCATAAAGTCCGGGAACTACCACGTGCTTGTCAACCCAATTGCAATCCTTTTTTACCATAGATAGGACTTCTTCGGTGATCGAGCATATGTATCTCGAGACCTCTTCACACCGGCCTTATATGGGGGAAGGTTTTCAACCTTGAAATCGGCGGTTACCGAGCATCCTCCAGGGACAAACATTATTAAGGGGGTTCTGGTACTGGTTCCTCGACGGCAGTACACGAAACAGTCTCCGCGGTATCCGGCCGCAAGATAAAAGGAGTTTCTTTTTGGGGAACGATTTTTGAAGTCTTTTCCATTTCTTTAACAATGGCGGGAAAATGAGGAAAAAGAGGAAGCTAAAAGAGTACACTTGATGGTTTGGGATGGAGACGAACAAAAGTTCTGATAAAAGATCTCAGATAACTAAGATATAAGTGCCAGAAAGTAGAGGTGTACAAATGAAACCGACAAATCGCACCAACCCGATAACCCGAGTCAAATCGAGAAAAAACCCGATTATGGTTTGGTTTGATTTGGTTTGGTGTTGGAAAAAAAACTCGACCATATTTGGTTTGGTTTGGTTTTAACTAAAAAAAGTCAAACCGAAACCAAACCAACCCGACATTATATGTATAGAAGTTTTAAAGATATTTAATACATAAAAATATTTATTGTAGTGTATTTTATAAATATTTCTTAAGCTTTTTCATAGTTTTATATTTTAACGTATTATTTCAGGCTTGGGCTTATAATTTTTGAATGCTCCAATAGGTTTTATAGTCCATAAATGTTTGTAACTCAAATAAATCCTAAACCAAAATCAAATCAATACTAATGCTAATAAAATACGTTCAATTCAATTGTACTATGAATGAAAATAGTGTTGGATATTACTTTTTTTTTTTTTTTTGGTTTTTTGATGGTTTAGATCAAATGTATAACTTATTTTTCTTTTAGTGGTTAGTCATGTAAATAATAGTACTTATTAGTCGTAATTTTAAATTATTTTTGTTTTCATTATGGATAATTAATAATATTTATTTTATGCAATTTTATTATCTTTATTGTTGAATATTTTAGTACAATGTCATGACTCATTTCATATTTATATTATTTTATTGAAAAACACCTTATATAGTTATGTCTTATTAAGATTAAAGAAATATCCGGAGCACAAATTTTACGTTTTGTGCTATGAAGACTGAAAATAAAATCCCACCCGAAAACCCGGAAAAAACCGAGATTAAAAAGTCCGACTTTTATTGGTTTGGTTTGGTATTTAGATTTAATAACCCGATATAATTGGTTTGGTTTGGTAATTATAAAATTTGAACCAACCCGACCTATGTACACCCCTACCAGAAAGTATTAAGATTTCTAAGGTACGAGGGCAGAAGGCTTGAATGTAAAGTTTGAATGAGCAAAGGAAGGGTTATATATATTTTTTCAACGACGATTCGCATTCAGGAGTGGTCGACCGGCAACTGACAAGCATTTAATGCCATTAAGACTGGACTGACGAGACGTTTCAACTACTTTGTCGTTTCTGTCACGATGTATCGAAGTAAAAATCGGAAGTTCATATCGTTTCTCGTCATCTACTCTCCGTAAAACGAGGGGACAATCTGTATACGGGTAAAATCGATCTCGTAATACGTCTTAGCATCCGACCTGGTAGGCGGGGCTCGAAACTGAAGATCGACCTCGAGCCCCACCAGGCTAGCACCCGGAGACCGAACACCTGCCTTCGAGAACACCGAGGCCGCAATTCAGGAATCGGAGCTGGCTCAAATGACCTCGAAGAAGCATTGTCAGTGTAACCAATAGAAGTCCAATATCTATGACCGGCCGGATAATGCGGCGGAAATCATGGGATGTATCGATATGGGACCGTCAATTAGTAAATCAAGAGATTCATTTACCTTTTATAGAATTGTACCTAAAGGAGGACTCATCTACTATATAAAGGGGGTCTAATAATTCATTAGGGACATTGTAACACGCATTCCAAAACAATACATTATTATTTTTCTCTTTAAGCTCTTATTCTCCTGTATCTTGGCACCGATCGAAGTGTATCCGGCTCGGGGTGACTAACCTTCCAAGGCTGAAATTGTCCAAGTTGTATGGTTTGAATTTATTTTATCATTGTTCATTTCAATTGCACCTTAATTTATCACTTTATATCAAGTTAATCCACATATATTTAAAACCACTTACAAATTCAATTGTTATCCGATTTTGAGGGTAAACAATATAAATATATCGAATCCACATGAATCTAAATAGTGTTTTCAGTTGTTTCATCCCATATTACCATGGAGACAATTATGTCATTTAAACGAGCACTTTCGTCTCATTGAGGGACAAAATACAATAAACGGGACAAATGAGAATAACTTTTGGTCAAGAGCCAGTCAATTGATCTTGAAATGAAAAAAGAAGTAAAAACATCCCAGTGGTCAGGACCCAAGAGCCAGTCAATTGATCTTAAAAATGAAAAAGAAGTAACCAGGGTAAAGTGAATATTTTAATATAGTTAAGTGGGTAAACTGTCGCAAACATTTTACTTGAGGGAACCATTCCGTAATTCACGTATAAATCTTGGGATTGACGCAGCTCAAAATTCGAACATAATTGTTGATGCCTGGTACCTGATCCGGGTTGTTGCAGGCCTGCAACGAGTCAATTCTAAAACGATGCAGTTTAATTGTCTCGTGATAATAAACGACAGCGTTCCGATCTGAATTTTGAGATTGGACAGTGCATTAGCATCTTCTTCTGCATCTATCAGCTGGACAAATCGAAAAAGAAAGAAAAAAGTATTAAAAAGAAAAAAAGAACAAAGAGGAACAGATAAAAAGACAACAGAAAGAGGGCTTTTGGCATCGAATCTGAGCTCTGCATCGGTTGTAATCAATTTTCTCGCTCAGCTCCTCTCCCCTCTCCCTCTGGTAAGCTTAGTTCCAATGCTGTTTCCTATTTCATGTTTCTATTGTTTGATCTGTTCAATTTCCTACTTCATCCCGCTAATTCAAACTGCATTTTTGTGGTTTCTTCTTCTTGTTTGCCCCGACTTGTAAAATCTAGCTTCTGATCTAATTTGTGTATCTCACATTTGATATGAGTTGCTCTAGCTTGTTCTACATCAATGCATCGTTAAAAATTCACTTAGAAAGTCAGTTCTTCTTCTAAAATGTGGATTTAAGAGAGAGAGAGGAGGTGTGGTTGACCTCAAGGATTAGGTTGTTTGAACTGTAAAGGGGCGGTCTTTATTGGTTTCATAAGATTTACACTTTGTACATATAGAAATACAATGAAGTTTCTTGGTTGACGAGCGAAATTTATTCTCTTGCTATGTTGCTTCCACTGGTTTGCTTAGTCTTGCTCTCATATCATAGAGTCTAGACTTCGCTTTATTGTAGAATTCAGCTATTTAGGCTCAGACTTCAAGAGAATGATGTAATAAATGAAAATGGGACACATACAATTAAAATAGAATTGGTAGAATGGAGGAATGATGCGAGAGGTACTATGCAATAAAAAGATACTTAACTAAGTAAAAGACAAGTTCGATAGAACATTGGTGAGACCAGCAATGTTAGATGAAAGTGAATATTAGGCCTTGAAGGCTAAACATATCTAGAAAGTGAGTGTCACAACAATGCAAGATGGATGTGTAATTATGAAATATTTGGCAAGATTAAAATGATCCATTTGTGAGGGTGCAAGTAGTACACACGGAGGGTGTAATAAGAGAAGATATATGATTTTACAATGTTCTAGTAGACCTTCATGGGCACTGGTTTATAGGTGTGATATTATGACGATTGGCATTACTAAACAGTGACTAGGTGGAAAAGCTGTGTAGGACGACCAGAACAGATGTTAAATTTAGCTTAGGAGCACTAGTGAAAGAAAGGGGATTCATGTAGGTAATAAATATAGACTGGTTGGGTCTAGAGGTTACTTATGGGTGTCATTTTTACCTTAGTTACCATGTTTACCATGAGTTTCTTTGATATGCTAAAAGACTTATCGATATTGTACTTATTGATATTGTAGTCATACGTGTGAGATTTGAAGAATCTCAAAATGTAGACAACTCCTAATAAAAGGAAAATTATTTATAAACAAAGTAGTATTGGAATGATTTAGGGCCTAATAAAGTGGAATGGCTATAGAGGATTCAACTTATGTGTCATACTATTGAACTTTTGGAAAGAGCAATGGAACATAGACTTAGGGACATTACAAGGGTGTATGAGAACCAATTTGGATTTATATTCGATCGATCTTTAACATGTCCTATTTTTTCCTAAAAGGATTGATGGATATTCGTAAGAATAAGAAGAAAAAAGATCATTCTTCCTCTGCTTCACATGATATTTTTGTAGACCTAGAACAACATACAATAAGACGGGAGCCTTGGAGCAACAGTAAAGTTGTATTCGTGTGACCTATAGGTCACGAGTTCTAGCTGTGGAATCAGCCACTGGCGCTTGCGTCGAGGTAGACTACCTATATCATATAATAAAGTAATATCAATACAATAAAGTGTCAGGAAAAGTCTGTTGCCGGGTGCGTTGGTGGGTGTTGGAGAAGTTAGGAATTCTTACCAGAAGCATAAAAGAGTTGTCACAAGTGTGAGAATGATAGGAGGAGATATAGGAAGTTCTCATAACTGACTGCAATTGGTTTAGGATTGAGACATAGTTATTGTTCACTTGTTATTGTTGTTGGTTATAGAGGATTAATGTAGCCGAACTCAACTTTGTTGATTGCGGCATAAGTTCTTCTTATTATTTCTACAAAAGGTTATTCCGTTTAGTATTTCTGCGAGTGATATTGTCATACTAGTAAAGCATGCTAGTTCAGTTTGTCCTTACTTACCTAGTTAGAGATAAGAAAATAGACTAGCTTTGGGTTGAGGAAACCTTTGTTTGCTTCCTTGGTTTCTTTGCATAAAATTCAATCAACTATGTCTCATTGCTTGAATATATCAATATTCTATATCCGTTTCGTTCTACTCAAGTCTATTTCATTCTGATGATAGATGATTTTCCTTTTCAAGACAAATTAGAAATTCTCTAAATTTCAACACTTAGCCGTATACCAATAACTAACTTAAATCTCAACTATTTTCCTAGATCTTTGTTTTCATTTCGTTCTATCCCTAGCTAAATCGCCTATATAGTTGGGAATTAGTAGCAAGTAACATTAAATAGATAAAGTGGGAAGGAAACTTAATATTACGTGATCATGTTCTTGTTAAAAATTTGATATGGGTTTGCTAGTTGGAGGTAGCAGGTATCCCGTGGAATTAGTCGAAGTGTGCGCAGTTGGCCCGGATACCACAGGTATTAAAATATAGGAATTTGATCTGGGTTTGTCTGTACTTCTTTACCAAGTCATAGATGGTAAAAGAAAGAACTGCTTTTTATGTGGAAACCTGTGTTTGCTTTCCTTATTTCTTGGCATAAGGGGGAACTTAATCATGAGTAAGGTCAGATAGAACAGATGGAGATGAGATAAAGTTCCTGTCTCTAGGAAAGCTTGAAATCAATAATATTGGGTTTGTGACTGATGTTTCGCATTCATTTGTCTACAACTCTGGTTGCTTTGAGATCATTATATAAAGTATTTTCTCTTATATTTCTGCAGAAAGGCCAAATTCAAGATGGGTTTCTAGCATTTGCCTTTTCTCCTGAATGATATGATGGTATGATGCCATACTTTTATATTCCGATTTTGCATTTTTCTGTATCAGATGAATGCTTGGTAATGTTGACTTGTTTTCATAAGAAACAGAAAAAAATTGCAAGTACCTTCTTTGAGAAGGTTTAAATATTTCTACCCTTGTTGTTGTTGTTGAGAAGGAATCTGCAAGTACCTTTGTTTAAGGAACTTTATATATATATATTACAATTACTGTAACTATCAGTAATTGATTTAGAAATCTTTTGGACTTCACTTACCACTGCGAATTAATGAGACCTGACTGAACCTATTCTAGATTAACAAACCAAAGAGAAAACTGGTAGAACCTACTTATGTACCATAATGCTGTCGCTTAACTGGCAACTAAAATAATTTTCATGAACAGGCTACTGTATTAAACTATAATTGATCTGATTATGTATATGCTTAATGATTCTTTCTTTAATAAAGGACCACAATAACTTTACTATAAAGACTTACATGGCCATCATGGCCGAGAGGGATGCTGCCATCCGTGAACGGAATATGGCACTAGAGGAGAGAAAGAGGGCTTTTGCAGAGCGAGACATGGCAATGCTTCAGAGGGATGCAGCTCTTGCAGAGCGTAATGCTGCGATGCAAGAAAGAGACGATGCCATTGCTGCTCTTCGATTAGGGGAGAGCTCTATAAATGATAACAATGTGGTTCCAGATTCACCAGGAAATGACACCGAAAGTGGTGCAAAGCACATTTATAACCAACAGCAAATGCATAAAACCATAGCTGAAGCAGCTCATGGTTCAACCGAAGATCCCACAGCTGGCTACTTGAAAGGCACGGATACTTCTGAAGCAAAGAATCCTAAAAAGGTCAGGCGACCTAAAGAGAGCAGACACAATAAGCAAGCCAAGATGCCAAGGCAGGGTAAAATTGGCGCAGAAAGTTTGAATATGCAGGTCATTTCTACATCGTCAGATGATTGGGTAAATCTGCAAGAGTTGGATAGTGATAAGGAGGGAGATATGCAGCTCACATCTTGGAAAGATAACTTGGGTTTGAACCAAATCAATTTTGATGAGTCGGCCATGCCAGTGCCAGTTTGCTCCTGTACTGGGACTCCACAGCCATGCTACAAATGGGGTCATGGTGGGTGGCAATCAGCCTGCTGCACGACTACCATATCTATGTACCCGTTACCTCAAATATCAAACAAACGCTATTCCCGGGTGGGTGGCAGAAAGATGAGTGGTGGTGCCTTCAGTAAATTGCTTAATCGTCTTGCTGGTCAAGGTTATGACCTGTCTGTTCCACTTGACCTTAAGGATCATTGGGCTAAACATGGTACAAACCGCTACAGCACATTAAAATAACTTCTGTATGCACGTTGGATTGGGACCTCAAAACATGTAGAAGGCATTGTTGGGGAAGTGTGTTGTGGAATGTGGATGAAAGAAATTGTACTTTAAAACTGTGCAGGAGATATACAGCTAATAGCTATTCATTCACATTTTTTAGCTGTCTGTCTCAGAGTTCCAATTCATCTTATCAGAACGGCCTCATATCATGTAATTTGCTTTTATCAAAATATATTTAAATGAATATGGTGATTTGGGTGACAAATAGCTTTTCTTAGACAGCGAATGCGGCAAAAAAAAAAAAGGCTAATACGTGTGCACGCTGGTGTATTTGTTGCATTTTGCCCGCATCGAACAATTCATTTATCGTTGCACGTTTTCTGCTTGTTTAGTCATTCTCTATGAATCTTTTCAACATATTGACTCACCTTGAAAATGATTTTCCACGTCAAATAGAATTTGCTTGTGGTTTAGAGTTAGCAGTAGTACATGAAATTAAATGTCACTATTTTTATTGATGGGGGAAATAAGTAAAGATTAATGATCTCACAGAATTTTATGCCAATTTTGTGTTCGCATTACCATTGTTACATTGAACGTTTGCAGCTAATATAGGCCTACTATCTACGACTATAACAAACCTCAGTTATTGCTTCAGCTACAGAAAAAATGTATAAGCAAATGGGAGGATCAGTAATAAAAAATATGTAATAACTTGTGACTTAGTGTTAGCAATGAAAGCTACCTCGCACTAGCTAGGCGCGTTCAAAATCGAACAGAAATCGAAAACGGAACCGAAATCGAAGCTTAATGGCTTATTGGTATCAGGTTAACGGTTTAACGAGCGGGGAACAAATTGAATTTTTTTTATTAATAGCTTATCGGTTTGAGGCGAATTATTCAATTTTCTTAACGGATAATCCGTTAAGCCGTTAAGAATATATATATATATATATATATATATATAAATTTATTTTTATCCATATATATATATTAAATATCAAAAACCCTTCCACTTCCACTTTTCACTCTTGACTCTTCAGTACTCTATCTCTAAGTTAAACATGAGATTGAGTTGACGATAACTCCTAGTGAAGACTTCGGAACACACTAGGGGCAGCAGGTATGTGTACCCTACTGTATGATCTCTTTCTGCAATTTGAATGGTTTAGTTGAATGGATATTCAGTAGCATATGATCTTAAATCAATAAGGAAACAATAGTCTTTTCCTCCATTGAAACATTACTAGGCTACTTGTATAATGTTGCTGTATGTAATGAATAAGGAAATGCTGGTTTCTCATGTCTGATGATTATGATCGCTCTTCAATGCATATAAATAGTGACTGGTACCGTGATTCCCATCCATATTCTTGCTTTTCTATGTGATGAAGTTGGCCGCCATTGCTTCATCTTTTCACTCTACAACACATGACACATTACACACTATATCATTCTAATGTAGGCGTTAACAGACATGTATGTCTGACTCAATGTGTAATTTCCTATTTTGAATTTGTATGCTAGGCGGTCAGCAAACAATGAATGCACGCAATATAGATTGAATTAGGCCGATAAACCGTCTGATAAGAGCTAAACCGATACCAATTCTCCTGATATCTTATTGGGTGATTAGCGGATTAATACATTTAAAAGCTGATAACCGTTAAGCCAAACCATTAAAAGTAATTAACCACCCAATCCGCCTGATAAGCAGCCCTAGCTCTAGTATAGGACTTTGAAATCCTCTCCTATGCTATACCTTTTGGAGGCTTGGGCGTAATCTCTCAATCCACAATATTCCTATTTCTTTGGCTACGACCTTTTTATTTGTCATTTATGTAACCTTTTTTTCTTTTTAAAAAGGAATCTTTTTCTTATCGTTTATATTTGAAAATTGGTGTTTCTCTAAATTTTTTGGTACTGATTCTTTTATGGACTGAATAATTTACATTTCTTCACATTAAATAAAGAAAGAAAAATTTGCATATACTGCTTGTAGAAAACAATTAAAAATCGATCCTCTAGAGGAAAAAAAGAAAAAAAGAAAGAGAAATAGACCTATAAGAACATGTGGCATCATTTTGTTACCTGCGCCAACAGGAGTGGCTAAATCGAGCACTTTTGACCCATCTCAGGCTCATTTGTGAACGGCCTCTCGGCATACACCTGCTTCCGAGAAAAAGGCAGACCTTAGAAAATTCAGTTCGCCCGATTGAAAAGATTTCAGTCGAATTCTAAGTGTTGTTAATCGCTTCTCCACATAGGTGCTTTACCCTATCAATGGGTGCATCGGAATCAGTTCTTTCCAGCTCACAGGTATCTTTTTTCCACTTCAACATAATCTATGAATCTCAATTCAAATTTTGGCATTTTTCCTTGTTTAATTTTAGTTTTAATTTTCTCACGCTTGAAGAGGCCAATCGATGAGATCACTACAGTTTCCGAGCGTGTAGAAGGCGTTGATCCTATACTGGAGAGGCTAAAATCTCTCAAAATTGTAAGCTATCATTCGCTAACTTCAGAATATTTTTTTGTGATACCTATTGAGAGATTACTTATTGTGTGAAATTTGTATAAATTCGTTGCGTATGACTAGGCTGCCCCGATACTGAAATCGCCGCCGGCTGAGAGTAGCCTGACTGACATTCTGGTGAGAAAACCATCGTCCTCTTCGAATAAAGGTAATTTTCGTCTACTGTAAGTAATTTTCAATACCACTAGGCTCCAGGACAGGTTCGTCCTGAGATGTGAGAACTTTAAAAATGCTTAAAGAGATGGTGTAACTTGTAAATTTTGACAATATCCATGTGTCTGTTAATATTTGAAACATTGTGATGCAAGCGGATTGTGGTGGTGTTACTTGGATGTAGAAATTACTTTAGAGTTCCTCTCAAATGAACAGTGAATGAAGACAATATATCAAGCTGGATTATAGTAGACATCTCTAAGTTCATGCCCTATCGCTCTCTTCCAAAGTTTCATCATATGACTCCTAAGTTTAATAACACCATAATTTCACACCTTTGAATATCTCCTCTTTTGTCATATATCGAAACAAGGAACTCCTCATTTTAATTTAACACTGAGTAACTTGGTTAGCCATATTATTCCAACTTCATCGGGGCATTTACAAACCTGTGTTGGTATACCATTTGGACCACATGGTTTTCTAATATTTATATTTTTATGTCTTCCTTTTACTTTAGTATACCTAATTTATGAGTGTAGTTAAGGTTTCAGTTTGTTACAAATGTAAGGTATCCTCATAATTTGTCTTAGGCAATTGATCGAAATAACATTCTTATCTTTCTTTAATCTCACTATCTCTTGTCAAAACTTGCTGAAAATTGTCTTTAATACACATAATTTGGTTCAAAATTTACCCCTCCTCTCTTAATCGTGCTAGTGTATATAGTGCTTTCTCTTCACGTGTCCATTACTTTTGGCATCAGTCCTCATTTCACTAGTATGATTCTTTTTGTTAGGGTGCTATGCTTTTTGACACACCTAGAAGTTTATGTGCTACTTTCTTAAGTCACTTGTCATTTCCCTACATGATATCAACTTTGGAAAGTTGAATTAATATCAATATTGTTGTATATTGGATGTTGAAATGTTTATTTTTTATTTAAGTTTGATTCTTCTAGGACCAAATATCATATATGTATGGTATTTAGTTAATTTTCCGTAAAGTTTACGCTTCACTTCTCGCTTTTCGCTTAAACCCCCCTGGAACTTTTCGCCTTTTTGCACTTTTTGCTCTTTAAACACGTATTTAATTAATTATTTCTTCAACAACCTTCATCATGATACTACGTAGTTTAATTCTTTATTATATTTGTGGGGTAAGCCTGAGAGCAGCAGGTTTGACCCTGTTGATGAAGTGGTTAATCACCAGATGTCTTTGGGCACCCATGACAACATCTTAAGTCACAGATTTTCTGAATATAACATCATCAAATGAAGGGTGTTTGTAAATTTGGCAGGCACAGAGCTGTCTTTGAGTTCAACTAGAGAACAACATTTCCTAGAACAAGGTTGATAGTAGATTATTTATTGCCACTTTGTCTTGCTTGCTTCTCTTGTGTTTATGCTTTTCCCCATCCTCGCCATATTAAGTTGGTAATCAGGCTTAGATACGCCTATATTCAAGGTGTTATCAAATTCAGATCTTCTCTCATTCCTGTACTCCATTTAGTTCTATTGGCTGAAGGCAACTCTGGCACTGTCCACAAATTTGCAGCTCCAGTTTATGATCCCTATTATTTTCATTATTGGAATCTCTGCAGATTTTGGACATCCTGAATGAGATCAGATATACATGTGTTCTCATCGAACTAGCTCCTTCTCAATGAGTCTGATTCACCTTTAAGCAACTCTGAGTGACTAAACTTGTTTGTAGTTTGTAAAGCTACAAAACTAGTCAATTTACTTTTGTGATCTTAAGCAATCACACCCACAAGGGTGAGTGTGTCTAACTTATCAAAAGAAAAGGGAATGGTCCTCACCTAAAGAAGTACCAAAGAAGCTTAAAATAAAATAATATGAAACAATTCAAAAAGTTTCATCACAACAGTGGTATCATTTGACTAGCACTTTCTCCAATCCCTGTTGCACTATAATTTTTTATTTTCAACAATTGTCATCAGGAATAATTAGAAGTTTTCTCTCATCCTGCTGGTGAAATATTGATATTCCTTTCTTTGTTCTTGTAGGCTGTGTAGATCCAAAAATTCTACTTGAGCTCTTCTCTGTATATCGCCAGTGGCAAGAGGAGAAGGCCCAGAAGATCTGTAAAAGACAGGTTTGCTCAATTATTGTCATGTGTGTCTGGTCACTTTATGCTTTAGTAGCCATTTTCTGTTGTGGCGGTGGTTACCTCCGTAAAAAAAGTGGGATGGTCTATGAAATGCACCTTTGTGTCAGTTTGAGTTAGACTATGTAATTACACAACGCAATCTATGTTTACTAAGTCTCAAAACATGGTCGCTTTTTGAGTCATTTCTTATTAGCAGGTAGAGGGGGG